>JBANCZ010001233.1:0-23463 GCA_037040025.1 Sphaerogastrella javana | reverse complement strand
CTACCATCCCTCCCTCTCTTGCTCATTTAACCTACTCTTGGCTTTTTGACTCTATCTATGCATTTGCTGTTGTTGTTGTTTCTGTTGTTGTTGTTGTTGCTGCTGCTGCTTAGTTCAATTGCTTTCAAACTGTGGCCTCATATTGACTGAACGCGACTATTTGATACAATTATTGTATTTTGTTTTTGTTTTTGTTTTTGTTTTCTCTTTGTGCCCTTTGTTCTAGTACAACATGTTCTTCGTCGTTTTGCGACAATTTTATTAAAAAGTTTACAGCAAACTGCTTCACTCTCTCTCTCCGTCTCCCTCTTCTCCTCTCTCCCCCTTCCTCTCTCTGTCTTTTTTATGTAGTTCAAGGAAAGAGCAAAGCATGTTGTGCTTTTCTATCAAATTTCAAACTGCAATTCATCTTCATCATCAGCAGCAACAACAACAACATCAGCCACAGTGGGCTGAACATCAAATAATTGCAAAGTTTCAAAAAAGGCTATTGCATTTATTTTGATTTTTATACCCTGTAACTTTTGCTATATATTTTAGCTTACATTTTACAACAATAATTTGAAACTGCATTTAAATTGTGCTATTAAGACATTGGAATATTTTTTAAACTTTTTTTTTTGAACATTTATCTTCATTTATCTACACTGGGTCAAAAGTTAAGCTAAAAGGAAATAAAAAAGCACAAACAATAGTTTTCTATTAATATAGCCCAAAGATTAAAATCGAACGAGCTTTGGAATGTTTTGAATTAAAAAGATTATTGCATTTATTCGATTTCGATTCGATACACTATAATTTTTACTCTATATTTAAGCATAAATTTCTTAAGATTCATTTAAAATTGAATTTAAATTGAGATAAACTTTGAAATATTTATTAACTTTTTTGAACTCTGTCACATTTATCCTCATTTATCTACACTGGGGCAAAAGTTTAGACGAAAGAAAAATAAAGAAAAAAAAGAGTATAAAGGCACAACAGAAATTCGAAAAATGTTACCCAAAGCTGTCAACAATTTGCCATCGAAATTATCCAGGGAGCAGGCGTTCGTTTCTCGATTTGGGTCCAAGGCGAAATTTACTAATTTCGCTTGATTACTCTGGAGTATTTTAAGGCACTGAAAGGTCGGCAGACGGTCGAAATTTTTTGAAATCTATTAAATAAGTTTCTGGGGCAGTGTAGCAGAAGAAATGTGCGCGCGCACACACACACACACACACATATCACTCGGCGCTCGACAGACTGGGGACACTGTGACCAATAAATCGCAATTGGGTACAAAAAGTAGTAGAAAAATAGTAGTGGCAAAAAAGCAGCATTAAGTTTAGCTAAAGTTCACACAGAAAAAAAAGGAGTAGCAATCAAATATATGCAATCAAATATATTTTTTACTGCTCTTGATTTTCAGTTAAAACCATAAACTAAAGGTAAATTTGAAAAGTCTATTAAACAAATCAAGTGCAAAGCTCAACAAAAACAACAATAACAAAAAAAAAATAGCAACAAATAAAAATTGATTCATTTTTGATGCTTTTATTTTACAGTTTGTAGCAGATTTTTCTCTTCGTGTTCTTTTGCGTTTTTGCATTGTTTTTGCTGCGGTTTACTTTATTATTTGCTCGCAGTCTTCATAAAGCCAATTTGTAAGCTAGAGAGAGATGGTAAGAAAAGCGAGAGCGGGAAGAGAGAGGCAGGAAGAGTAGAGAAAGAGCAAGAAAAGTGAAGAGGAAGGAAGACAAGTACAAACTTAGACAAAGACTGCAAAATCAAGGTATATCATATTGAAATTTGTTTGCGAAAGCTTAAAGCTTTGATTTGCTTATCAGTAGAAGAGAGGAGTGGAGAGAAGAAGAGAAGAAAATAAGAGAAGAGGAGAAGAACTAAAGAAAAGAGCTAGATAGATAGATAGAGGAAGTCGATAATATATATACGTATAATAGCTTGTAGTATTCCCACTCATAAACTCCAACTAAATAAAGCGACTTGTGCTTAAATTAATTATGTCTCGCACAACCCTTTTTCATTTATTTGAAATGCTATTCAAATGCCTTTGCTGTATGTATAAACCAACCCAAAAAAAAAAGAACCCATTGTCCCAACCCGTCTATAGCACAAACTACCCTTACTAAGCTCAGGCACAACCTAAACATAATTCGTAAGTAAAATTCCCAATTGCCAATGGAGCATGTCAAAGAACCTCTAATTAGTCAACATAATCCAACCAAGTGCCAGACATTGAGTCAGTGAGTCAGTTTATACGCCATATGAACATAGAGATAGAGATAGATAGTGAGTGAGAGAAAGAGAGACATGGAACTAAAACCCTCAGCTGAACCACCATCCTCCTCATTCATTTGCTGGTGCCTTTGACAAGCAAACAAATGCCAACTTTGATCTATTTACAAGCAATTATTAACACAAAAACAACAACAAATAGAAATTGCAACAACAACAAATAGAAATTTCAACAACAACAACAACAAGGTCAAATAAAAACCCAAAGACTACAAACGATTTTACATTTTTGCTTAATTACACACGAGTCGTTCTGGCTGAGTCTTCGAGTTTCCCAGTCTCTGAATCCCATTATCAGAGTTCATTCCTAAAAACCCAAAAATTCCCCTCTTCATCACCTTATAGCCCCCAACAGGAACCACATCAAACCCCTCTACAATCATCGTTCGACCGTCAGTCAAAAATGAGCTCTCTTTCTCTCAATCTTTCTGTCTGTATTTGCCTCTCTGTTTGGCTGTCTGTTACGTACCCCCCCGGCTCTCTAAAGACCATTTCACTCCATCTGTCTATCTCTCTTTCTCTCTCCGTGTTTTCTTCCTTCTCTGGCGCTCTGTCCATGTCAAATATTTGCACAGCGTCCAAGCAGCAGCCTCGGCGCTACCCTTTGCAGTCGGTCGTCGTCAGCTGAACCTGAACTACCCTCGTTCCCCTACGCCCCAACACTATCACATAACAGCAGCAGCCGTATGAAAGCGTCTCTCTCTCTCTATCTCTCTCTCTCTCTCTCTCTTTCGCCTTAATATATATCTCTCTTTTATTCTCTCTTCGTTTGCCGCTCTCCCCTTCTTTCTTCATCATGCTTATCATTGACAAAAAGCGCAACGGGTTTGCGGGGTTCACTGACTGTCAACATAGCGCCGCTCCATTACCAAAACCGACCCCAATCCTCCCCCCTTTTCCTGCCATAGCCACCCACAGCGCCAGCCAGCTTGCACTTTTTGCTAGGGATAGCCTTGGCTGGCAGCGTTGCCAGACAACGCACAGTCAGCGTTAAAATATCATTCCAAAAAATACAAAAAAAAATTCCAAAAAAAAAAAACAAACTCGCGTAGCTCAACAGAAAAAGTTACAGTTCATGGTTTTGGGTGGTCGAGAAATATTATACGTTGACAAAAAAAAAAGGCAAAGAAATCATTTTAAATGCGGCTTAAAATTATCTTTGATAAGCGTGGCGAAATGTTGCTGCTGAGTAATTTATAGGCACAGTACTCGACTCTGGGCTGTCACCTCTTCCTCTCTCTCTCCCTCTCTCACTCTACCTCTCTATCGCTTTCACTCTCTCATTGTCGACATTTTGGGCTGCGGCTGAGCATTAAAAGGTCCTTGAGATCAAAGTCTCGCTGTCTAAGTTGGTTAGGGCCAAAAAGTTTAAGCCGCTTACCAAGAGCTGATTTTGGATTGGGATTTAGGGAGGGGCTAAGGGGTAGCTGTGATGCTAAGCGGAGTCATCGAAGCAGCTTATAGAGAGAGAGAGAGAGAGAGAGAGAGAAACAGAGTGGGTTAGTTATCGTCAGAGTGGTCCTCATTAGTGTGAAAGGTGAATGACTAATTGGTCAAAATGTATTGGGGCTTAAAGCTAGTAATACAGCGAAAATTATTGACATTATTGAATAAATGAATTGAAACAATTACATATAATATCAAAAAATAAAAAAGTAATATTATATGCGCCTCCAGCTATTACGATAGATAATTCCCAAGCAGCATCTTTTCTGCGTGCTAAAAATTCGTATCACAATAGATTAATGGAAGAATTTGGGAATTCTTATATTAATATAATACCGAAATTATAAATTCAATCCAATGAACCTTGACTTGGCATGGTATATTAAAAGAAACTGTTTAGATTTTGATATTTGATATAAGAAGTGATAAGCACAACATACAAAAACAATTACTCATATACTATTCTTTTTTGAATACTTGTGTGTTTTCTATTGAAACCATAATCAATGAGATATCCAGGTCAGATCATGATAAATAAAACATTAATTTTAATAATTCCCCAATGAATTCAGTGAATTTACAAACTCAACATTGGAAACAACGTGATATTAATATAAGTACAATTTTTAATAATTAGATTTGAATAACAAGTACAAATGCATTGAATATAATTTTAAAAGATTTCTCAAATAGCTCAAACTAATTATTTTAATTTTTTATGTGCATTTTTTTATCCTCTTGATAACGATGGGATCGGATTACACAATCTCCGTTTTCATCTTTCACACAGACAGGTCCAAGAGGACTTCTAGGACATCTGCATGAACGTTCCATACAAATGCGATTGACCGTATTTATTACATAATTTACATTATAAACATATAAATTTGCACAATATTGACCGTATAGATAGCACATATAATAATTATTATAATATTGGCCGTATATTTGTTGAACCACATTGGTGCAACAATCTATATTATATGGATAATATGTGCCGCAGACATCAATACACCGGCTTTCGCCTTTTGTGATGAACACAAATAAGAATAGAAGGAGGAATGCTTTCATCTCGACGATCAGAAAGTAACTAAAACTTAAGCTGCAAATCCCGAATATATACGCTTTTTGTACCATATATCGTGGATGCTGTTTATAGGTCAACAAGCAATCATACTATAATCTCTGTACTCATTTAAATTTTAATCATATGTCCAAATTATAATCTCAGCGATTTTTTATTTCCTTTTTATTCATTATCATGCGCACATTTGCTTTTATACGAAATGATTTGGGCTGAAGACTGAAAATCTCAAATATATTCCATTCGCGTGAGCTATTATCATCATATCTCATTAGTATATATGTATATATAAATATATATATATAATTTTAATTAAATAATTTCATTATTTAAATTGCGTATTTCGAGAAATCGAATATAGAATGTCATCAGTTCATACTAAGCTACAATTAAACAAAACGATCGAGTCTTTTAAAACAACATATTAATAAAAAAAAATGTAAACTCAATATTGGTAAAATTAATTTTTGTTTAATTTTGAATTATAATATAAATTTAGTAAATTCTTGAATTAAATTAGGAATAACATTAGATGTTGAAGAAACTCCAGAAGCTCCAGTTGCATGGTCAACAGAATCAATGTCAAAATGAAAACATTGATTGTTCACCATATTTCTAATAAAATTCATATTAATGAAATATAAATTTCCACAATTTTGTCCATAAAGAGAGCATGTAAATGTTGAAATATTGTATGGACCGATGATTTAATTAACCACATTCCTGCAACAATCTAAATTATCTCCATAAATGGTGCAGATATCAATATACTGGCTTTTGCCTTTTGGGATTAACAAAAATAAGTACAGAAGAAGGAATGGTGTTATATATAGTATATATATACGAAATATATGTACATATAATTAAACGATAGACTTCAAACCACAATGAAAAGTATGTTTTGTTATTTAGGGGACTATTTATTCCCGCAAATTACCTACAACACTTGCCCAGAAAAATAGCAGAAACGAAAAATTTCAAATGAAATTAGTACAACAAATATGCCGTTTATACGCTATTCAATATATAATTAATATATTTCTTTTTGAATGATAATTGTAGGAGTAACAAAAAAGTTTCAAGACAAGATAAAATTTTGATTTATCGAATTGACTTTCTATATGTGTATATCAATAAAGAAATTATGATACAATCGTTGAAAAAATACATAATCAGATGAAGTTCAAACGATCGTAATGAATTTGAAAATGTACAATAAAGATATTAAATGTAGAAAAAAATAAATATAAAAATAAAAAGTCGTAGGCTAGATTAGACCATATTACAAAAGCCCACACTTATAAAAGTATTACCCATGAAAAGGGAAAGGGCAGCTGAAACAAAAATATTTCCTCGGCCGGGTCTAAAGAATTTATTGATTCATTTTGGAGAGCGACCAAAAAATAAAAAAGAAACGAAACCCAAGTGACAAGAGCGACCGACAATGAGACAACGTTCCACAGCGTTTGTGAAACTGTGCAGAGAGTCTGGCCTGAGAGAGAGGAGCAGCAAATGTTGGCACGAGGTGAGGAGAGGACTGATGTAACCACTGCTGCGTCTGGTTCAGAGTCTCTCTTATCTTCTTTTTCTCGCTTTTCCCTCTGTTTCCACCATGTGCATAAAATTGAATCAAATGGATTTCATATATGAAAAATATATATGTATATTTTTTTTCATGGCCGCTGTTTTTTGTTGCTCTTTTTTTTTTATGATGAGCATAAGTCTGGGAATGGGCAAACCCAAAATAAAAAGAAATTATAAATGAAAATTCCAGAGCTTCGTGCATGCATGCCCCAAGCAAACAGAGTAAGAGAATAAGTATGTGCGTGTGTGGACGAGAGTGGAGAGAGTGGACGAAAAACGCGGCAAGTTGGTGCAAAATTGTCGCACAAATTGTTGTTTGGCCTCCGAAATTGAAACAATTCACGTTGCCAGCAAACCCCATCTTGTCTTCACTTTCCCTGCAGTTATACACCGCAGGCTCAGCCTCAGACCACTGCGTCACTATCAGCTAGATAAAGAGAAAGCGAGGGAGAGAGGAAAGAGTAACCCTTCGCATTCGTTGGAACTGGCGCATAAATTTTAAAGTTTTGACGCACAGCATCACCAAGAAGAGATGCGGGGTATGAGAGGGGGATTTATAGAATGGGGTCGGTCACAACTGCCACAGTTGGTTTGCACATCTCTCTCTTTTAGTGGCATCTGTGCCCCAGTAGAAATGCCACAGCTTTCCAAGAAGAGCCCAGTATGTGCCATGTGCCATATGCATTTCAATATTCGCTGCACTTAAATGTTAATGAATTGCCACAACAATTGCAAATTTTTATTGCATTTCGTTTTCATTTGCAATGTGTAATAAAAACATATTTTCATAAATATTTTGCTTGGTTTAAGTTGAATTCAAGTTGAATTTTATATTTTTGATGATATAATATAATGGTTATACGTTCGGCAATGTTATGCGATCGAATCTTCTCTTCAACATTTCTCAGTCTTTTTCATTTTCACTCGTCATTTTTAGCTAATCTACGATCTCTAAATGTTATATTTAAGGAGATGAATTTGATCTTACAGCTGTCTTTCTTTAATCTTTGTACAGCTTAAATCTTATCAAAAGTAGATCTTATAGAGAATGTTTATCTATTATTCTGTTTTATGTCATCAAAACATTAAATAAGTTCAAAAATTTATAATACACATAAATATTCAAATACAGCGTCACAGTTTAATCTAAAAAAATTCCAGCGTTAACATCCGAAACCTTCGACCTATAATCTATGACAAAAATTTTGCATAAAACGCGTCGTTTTGGCACTCATGTCTAGACACGATTACCAAGCTATTTTTGAAGCACATTATACCATACCCATACTCACACCCACAAAAGAATACGCCAACTTCAGCTTAAGTATTGGACGCTTTGGGACCATTACCAGAAATTGTGACAATACGGGGAAAAAATGAAAGTACTGTAAATTCAGTTTACATTGAATGCGTGGCAAGGTTTTTCTTGTGGGCCTTTGGTGGCATGCGGCAGACATTTGTATAATTTGTTGTGTCGACTACGTTTTTATGATTTTGTCAACTCAGCAGAAAGCGAGCAACGAGCTGCCAAAATAAAAGGGATAACAGCAATAACAACAAACAGATAACAATGTGAATAACAACAACAACAACAACAACAAAAACATCAACATTTGGAGTGCCACAAAACGAGCGACGATAATCATTATAATGGGCATGGCCAAACGACGCCCCAGGGACAAACCCCTACATTTTGTTTTACCAAAGCGCAGAAACAGTTAAGAACGTTTGCCACACTTAATTGCCCCAGAAGAAACGGAAAGTGAGAGAGAAGGAGAGAGAGAGGGAGAGAGAGAGTGAAAGAGGGAAAATAAAGTTGGTAGTGAGAGTGAGTTGCTCCCACTGTTTGTGGCAGGTGCAATGCCTGCGGCAAGCTAATGATAACTTACAATCCAAAGGGAGGCACATCATCAATAAATTGAAAAACGAATCAATTTATTTATATAAACTGGCCTCCAGGTGAATTGCGATATTAGCGCAAGATTTAATGCTTTGGCATTTTGTGGGTTTATTAAAATTTTGATCAAGTATGGCCCAGAGTACAATAAAGAACACATAAATAGTCATAGCTTGTGTTCAACTTGATAGAACTCGTAATATATTCAACTTAGCTTGGGGAAATTTGGTTGTTAAGTACATCAAATGTTTATGAATCAAATGCAAAATTGGAAAATATATATTTTTGTTAGATTTGCGATTATAATATTAAATAATTGAACTTAACAGAGTTTAAAATTGGTCATTAATAGCCCCAAATATTTATGATTTAAATGTATGACAATATGGTTCCTGATTAATTATAGAAAGTGTAATATACTAATTCGTAGAAATGTGTTGAATATTTAATATATATATATATATATTTTAAAATTATTTATATATTTTTATAAAAAATTCAATTAAATAAACTTCTATTTGATTAAACATTAACAGAGTTTAAATAAAGTAAAATGAATACGGCAGCCTAAAACATTTTCAGAATCAAATTTTTGTTTAAAGAATCAAGAATTAAACACAGAAAAATCATAAAAAATAAATCTCACATATTTTGCATAAATTTTAAAGCAAAATTTCAATAGAGTTAATAAAGTAAAATTAAAATTTAATTTTTTTTTTTTGCTTAAACGTCGCCACGCCTACACAGACACACTTGCCAAATTAAACACACACATACAGTGAGACAAATAAACACACAGACAGTGGGCACACACATAAACACAACAAGGGGTAGAGAGAGGGGGCAGCGGGTGGGTGGTGTTGGGCGGGGGGCTGTCTGAGCGACAGGCATGCAAAAATGCCACACGCACACAATTAAAAACACAAGCAAAGTCATTAAAAATTTAAGCAGCTTTTAGGCTTACACACACACACAAATACACACATGCCTATACATACATACATACACACACACATATATATATATATATGCATGTGAAAAAACAACAAAAATGCTCAAATTTCAGTTGGAGTCGTTGCCTTTTTTCAGGGTTGCGCCTGATTAACATGCGTAAATAGACTAACGCAATAAGGGAAGATGGAGATAGGAGGACGATGATTGGGGGGGGGGGGGGCAGGCTTAGAGTTCAGCTCTGTCAAGGTATAAGGATGGAGGGACGGGGGGATTGAGTCAAGTTAAAAGTAAGCCTTTGCTGTTGCTGCTCCTGTTGGGTTTTCATCGTCTCCTCTGCTGACTTGATCAAATTTCATTAATTGAGTGAACAGCAGACACAAACAAACAAACAAACAAACAAATAAACAAACATTTGAATTAATTTGTGCCATCCTTTTTTTTTTATTGTACCTTTTTTTTATTTAAGTTAATTTGGCCTTATTTTTTAAGCAAATGAACACACACTCACATGTGTGAAAGCTGATTAAATTTCTCGGTATCAATGTGCCCAAATTGCAAAGCAAATAAAACTCTTGGGGTTTAGATTTAAGGGTGAATATTTTTGGGAGAAATTGTAAGCGGGTGCAATAGATAGTGAAAGTGTGTTATGTTAATATTTTCTGTCAAAATAGTACAGGGACTGAATTAATTCACGATATTCACGGTGCAGAGCATCATGAGTTCATGCCACAGGGACAGACGGTCAATAAGGAGTTTTACTTGACCGTACTTCGGCGTTTGCGTGAAAGAATTTGAAAAATGGACCGGAAATGTGGGAAAACAACGCACGTTGCATCGAGCTACCATTGTGAACGATTACAAGATCAAAAACTCTATAAATACCATCAAACAAGCTCAGTATTGGCAGGCTTTAGCCTCGACTCAAGTTGCCGCTCCGTGGAATCTGTTTTAGAATCATTGAACACATCAATCCCTGAAAACGCCTTTAATAAATGTTTCGAAGACTGGCGTATTCGCCTCTAATGGGTACTACTTTGAAGGCGACAAAATAAACCTAGAAGGTATATCAAAATTATAGCTAAACTCTGTTTGCTGTAGTGAACTGAGTCGAAAAATCAAATGTCTGTAAATAATTTCCATCAAATTTGTATTAATGTAAATTTCAAATAAATAATTCATTATATTTATTTATATTTGATTCATTTGGTACTTTTATTCAAGTATTTAAATAATTAAAATATATTTTTATATATATATTGAAAATGCTGTCAAACTTTTCAGTGGATATAAAACTGTCACAGTTTGTCAAGTTTTGCATTGTTTTGCATTTGCAGATATCAAAAAATGTTGTGAGCATTATAAATGCATTAATAATAAAACTAATGCAATTAATCAAACAAACACGAGAACGATTTCTCTTTCTCGTTCCCTCACTTTCTCTCTTTCTCTTTCGTTTACGCTTTACTGAAACTTCTATTTTTATATTGAAGCAAAAGAAACTTTTGGAACGTCTCCCACACACCTGTGCCAAAAATAAGACAAAAAATCACGCACTCACCTACATACTCACACACTCACGCACCCATTTGTAAGCAAAACACTCACTATCGTTTGTTTCGCTCGCACAACTAGGCATAAGTGTGAGCAGAAAACTGTCGCTGCTTCTATAGCTCTCTCTTTCGATCATAAAAGTGACGCCTTCACGCATGTCACGTGTTTAATTATTTACGTGACTTGGGTGCACTTTTTCTTGTTCTTTTTTTACTAATGTTGTTGCTACTTTTTGTTGTTGTTGTGGTTGTTGTTGTTGTGTCGCTTGTTGTGTTTGACATGCGAATTTTGTCTAAATATTTATTGCCAGTTTTGCTGGCGTCTTCGTCTCTCTGTCTGAGTCTACGTATGTGTGGGTGTCTCGCTGTATTTTTGTCTGTTTTTTAGTCTCTCTGTCTAACCGTTAGTCTCTCTGTCTAACTGTTAGTTTCTCTGTCTTTCTCCTAGTCGCTTTGTCTTTCTACAAGTTTCTCTGTCTGTCTCTGTGTGACTTTTATGGGTCTATTTCTAGCGTCTCAAAATGAAAAGCAAGAAATACGACGTCACCAAAGCAGGCCTGCCAACTTGTCTAAATAGATACGCACACACATAAGCAGCAAACACACACACTCACACACACACTCAGCTCTTTTCCTTTTAAGATTCTCCTTGTCTCTTGTCTGTTGTCTCCTATCGCATCTCTGCTGGTGGCTGCAACGGAGTGTTAACACAAACTCCGTTAACGTGGTTACAAAAATTGTTTTTTTGTTTACCTATTTATTGCGTGTTGCTGGTTTATTTTTGTGGCAACAACATTTGATAGTTTGTTCTAGGTTTTAAAATGCAATTTTTATAGACTTAAGCATCTAAAGGTGCAAGAAATCGAGCGGGTATTTTGAAGTGTTATTTAGGTATAAAAATAAACTTTAAATTAAATTCATTTTATAATTTAATTAATTACATATAAATTTAAATTTAAATTTTGCAACAAGAATATCCGGGATATATAATTTAAAAAAATATATATATATCATTGTTAAATTATAAGATCTGAAACTAATATTTTCAATATTCAACCATATGATTCAGCAATAATTTCTATTAAAAATCACACAATAGTATAGATGGTTAGATCTGAATATTCTGGTGTACATTCAATACAAAATTTGTTTACATTTTTATGAATTTTTATAATACATATTTTACTAGGTTTAAAAAACTTTTCACCAATTTTTTGTAATATTTTTGTTGATATTTCTTTATCGTATCAAACATGTTTAAGCTCTACTCAACTGACAGTTTAGCTGCTGCTCTGCTCTTCACATCCATCCCATCTTGGTATTGTTGTCACAACATATCAAAATCGGGTATTAAAATATTGTATATCATTCGAAATATAAAAAAATAAATAAATATATATATATATATATTCTGCTTTGACATGTCGCTCCCCAAACGCTCATAAGTGTCGCGATATTCTCCTCAAACACACACGGGTTTTTTTTAATTACGAAAAAATATTTGATATATATATGGTTTTTTTTGTTGTTGATGTTGTATTGTCCCCCTATTGGATATGCATAAAAAATTACTTGTGTTCAATAAAAACTGCAATTCGCATAAAAAAGCGGACTGAACTGAAATGCATTTTGTGTTTTGGGGTCTTAAAATATGCAACGCTTTATGGCACGCAAAGCTGATGTTGGTGCTGTTGCTGCTACTGTTGCTGCTGTTTCTGCTGTTGCTGCTGCTGCTGTTGATGTCCTGTGTGGCCAGGTCTCTTGTGGGAGCCCCTTAAATGCGATTGATTTGGGGGCGGCGGAGGCGACCCACAAGAACGAGCACATGCAAATACCGCAAATAACAAATAAGTTCATTTTATTTTTTTCGGTTTTTCTTATTTCTTTGGACAATCAATAATAAACTAATATTTTTATTGTTTACCTTTCCCTAATGCATAAAAAATTGACCCATATTTCTATTAAAATATATACCATATATCATTATATTTTTATTGCATATTTCACGTTTGCTTAAATCGTTCGCCCGTTCGTTCGGTTTCAGTTTGTTTGCAAAGTGAAAACCTCTTTGCATGAATAATAAAATTAAAGTGTATATATGCCTTGTTTGCTTTGATGTAATACAACCATACAATAAATATAAAAATACAGGGTATTATGAGGGTGCAATGGAACGAAAAGATGATCAAGATTGCAGAGTTTGAGCAATCTTCAAAAAGATGATAAAGATATTGTTGCATCTTGAAGAACTTTTATGCTTATTGTTCAATAAAATTATATTTTTCAATCTATGTTCAGAGAAATCTTTTACAACCATATAACAAATTTTGTTTACGTAGAGTAAATACTCATATAGGTTTATATAGAGTTGTTGTGAATTAGTCTAAATATTTTAGAGCAAACCAAACAAAGAACATTCAAGTAATTCCTTCGATTTGTGATTATTGTAAAACTTGAATATTCACACTATGCTCTCATATTTTAGTAGGGTATCTTGTCGTCTACTACAAACTAAACGATGTTTTTCTTCTTCCTCATAAATAATACTTTTGCTCACTTTTACATGCGATTTATCAAATTTAATATGGCAACAATTCTAGCTGACAATTCAATGTGCATAAATTTATGCAACACACAGAGAAAGAGATATGTGTATTACATACGTATATATATATATGTATTTATATATATATATAGTATATATATACACACACATCGATATTTATTTACAATTCGTGTAACAATTTCGATGCCTTTTTGCACGCTGCTTTCTCTTGGCCTTTCTATTTTTTTCCCCCTCTTTTATGACAATATTTTGGGCCGCAGGCAAAAACTGGCAACAACAAGGTGAGCGATAAAAGCTTTCCCACAATATCTGTGCATGTGTGTCAACCTGTGTGTGTATGAGTGTGAGTGTGAGTGAGTGTGAGTGTGAGTGAGTGTGAGTGTGACACACTTATTGATGTAATAACATGTGCATTAAATATTTATTGTATTGGCAGACGACATGGCACTTGCTTTTTTTTATGCACAGGCAACACAAGTGGCCCTCTCTCTCTATCTGCCTTTCTATCTCACTCTTTCTCTTCGTGTTGCCAAGATTGCTTCTTCGAATTGTACAACTAGTGAAAGCAGGCAGCAGTAGAAAAAAAACTGTGTCAGCGCGAGGGCAAGCAATTGCCTTGAGTTGTCTATGGGACATAGGCAATGTTGTTGCTGTTTCTTCTGCTGCTTCTATTGCTGTTTCTGCTGTTGTTCCTACTACTGCTGCTATTTCTACTACTACTGCTGTTCTTTCTTTTTGCAGAATCAGTTAGTAAAACAAGTGTGCAGTTTGTAGATGGGAGATTACTTACACTATATGGAGGTCAATCCAAGACCAACACACACTCGCTCTAAGGTAGAGCACAAAAGGCCTTAAGGCCTTATCTTTTATACTTAAGTTATAACTACATCTATATATTCTATATCATTTAAAATTATTTGTAATCTTAACTCACCTATAAATTAGCAAAGCCCAACGAACATGGAAAGAGAAGAAAATAAAACATATATTAGCAAATTTTTATAGAGAATATTAAAGTCTTATTCTAAGATTTTATTTGTACATTTCAATGAGAGAATATACATAAATATTTATTTAATTTAATCTTTATGAAGTTATGAATCAATCCATATATATTTTATTTAACATAAATGAATATATATGCATAATTTTATATACCTTTCTATCAAAAAAGTACCGAGACTGGGTTAATTCATGATATCCACTGTCCAAATTTAACTTGCATAAATCAATATATATTTAATTTAATATGCATATTTTTGCATATATATTTAATAAAACATGCATTTAATTTAAGCTTATAGTTTAAACTATATTCAACTGAAAAATATTTCAATTTTCACAGGAAAAAAATTAAAAATTTTAAGTGCATAATTCGCTTCTGGCTGCGGCAATTTCTGTGTAATTAGACTTGCATTTAAATGGTCAAGAAGAAGCAGTAAACACATAAAAAACCAAAGCAATATACACATAAGTATACACACACATCGAGACAAAGGCAACACAGCAAAACAACAAACAAACAAACGAACAAGAAACAAGAGGAAAACAACAACAAACAAAAGTGGAGGCACATAAATGTACGACAACCGCAAATAAAATGGCTGGCAAATTGGCAGACAGTGGGGCAAAAAGGGCAACAGTCAACGCAAATTATGTTCTTTTATATACACACACACATACACATGTGTGTTGTGTGTGTCTCTCTCTGTTTTTTTCTGTGTTGCGTGTAGACGCCTTTAAATGCCACTCGAAACGTAGAACAAGTCCATAACTTTTGTTGCCTACTCGCAAATTGTTTCAGTTTTTCTTCCTATTATATGTATTTTTTCTTTAGCCGCAGCTCGTTTTGACTTTGTTTAAACAACAAATGTTGTTTGTGTTTTGTTGGTTTTTATATTGTTGTTGTGAGAGCACAACGCAACACAAGTATTTGCCTTAACGCCGTTGCCTGTCGAATTATATTTATATGCCTTAAAAAACAGTAGAAAACTTTATTTTTTGTCAAAGTGGAAGGACTACAAGTTGCGCTTTAAAAATAAAAATAAATTTCTTTAAAAATTGTTTAAAATATTTATATATTATACATAAATTTAATTTATATAATTTCTTTTTTAATATATAATTATTATATATTAAATAAGAATGTAGCTTTTGTTGTCAAGATAAATTTTCGCTTAACAAAAAAATTAATACATACAAAACTAAGATTGATTTATTTTTTACTTGATGTTTACTTGTTTTTATCAAAGACTAAATATTTTTCTTTCCATAGGTAATCGACTTAGTCTTGTATGCTTTTTACTGTTTTTCCAGGGTATTAAATACGCAGACGTTCTACGTTCTACAGACAGTATTTATGTCGCTAGCCTAAAAGCACGCTACAAAATGCGTACTAGCAGCTCCACTTGCAACATTCTCATTTTCTCTCTCTCTCTCTCTATCTGCCTCTCTTTCTCTCTATCCCTCTTGTCTAATAGAATCCGCTGTAACTGGCTGCACTGTCTGCTAGCCGCGCTTGTGTGTGGTTTTGGTCACAGGTGCCACTTATGTGGCTCGGAGAAACAACAAGCAACAACAGGAGAAACGACTCCACGTTGTGCCTTTTGCTGTTCTGGAGCGCTTATTATAACGTTATCCCCCCAACAAACGCTTTTTATTACTTTACCACACTGACAGAGAGAGAAAGAGAGAAAATAAAAACTTTTTTATGTTGTCTAGAGTCAGGTTGCTGCAGCGAACACCAGACGGCGGCAATGGCGATGACGATGGCGACGCTGCTGTTAAGCATCTTAAAAAAAAGAGGAAAAAAGGAAAACTTGTTACTACGACTGCGGCTAACTACAACTCTCTCTCTTTCTCCCCTTCTCTCTCTCTCTCTCGCTGCTTTTCTTCCTCTCTGTCTGCGTCTGCCACTAAAGTTGCATTTTGCCAAACGCTGCTTTAATAATTCATATGGCACTATTTATGTGACAGGTGATAGCAGAACCGTATAACCTAACCGCTGGACAGCGGACTAGAACAACTCCTTCCAGCTTTCTTTTTCGTCTAGACAAGCATAAAGAGAGAGCTTAGCTGCATAATTGCATAGCTGCCCATTTCCCTCTCTTTCCTCTCTCTGTTTCTGTGCTCCTTTCACCTTCCATCAAGCAGTATCCCTGCGCCAGATTTGCCTAAGGCCAAAGATGAAGCCATGGCAAAACAATATGCAAATGAAGTGTTAGTATGTTTAACATTTCATAGCAAATGCCGTTGGTTTCAAGCAGATTTTCTATGTATTAATAACACCTAACGCTTGCCTGAAACATCATCTTTATCAATATTTGATATATACTGATATTAGATGATAGCTTTAAGTTTTTCCGCAAACATTTCGTATGCAATTACGATACATAAAACTACTTTATAGATAATGCTCGAAATTGTAATATGAAATTCAATGCGAATAATTTTGAATTTATTTAAAGAAATCTTTAAATTTCAACAGTTTCGATGTTGCGAACAAGAAAACTCGAATATAACAATTTCTGTGATAAATTACAGTTTTCTGAAATTAGAATAGTCAGTAATTATTAACCAACAATTCAAAGACGAGTATATTGTATAAAGATTAATGTAACTTTGTCTAAACATATTGCAAATTCTAAGAATTTTTAATCTAAATTATAGAAATCTTTAGGTGAAAAAGATACGAATTTTATTAAAATGCTTTAAGCGAATATGTCTAAATTTATTTAAAGAAATCGCATTATTTAAACAATTTTTATACTAAATTACAAAAAACTATTGTAATTGTAACCCAAAATTTAATTCGATTTGGTATTAATTTAGTATAGATCAGCTTCTTTCTATATCATATGCAGACTTTCTTTGCTATTTTTACAAACAGCTCAAAGGACTAGGCTTAAGACCCACTCCAGTTAGTTAGATTCATTTGTTAGATATCAATTAAATCGTTTTTAAGTTTTCAACACTTTTTATAAGCAGCTTTAATGGTTTTAACTGATTTTTAGCGTGTTTCGTGTTTGGGGAAGACCCAGCACTTGAGGGTTCATTTGCTTGGTCTTGTTGATAAGCGGCAAGACCCAATTCTTTGCGCTGCCATATCATTGAATATTCAAAGAGCAGCAGCAGCAGTAGCAAGAGAACTAACCCAATCAAGTGCTCATTAATTTTTCCTGGCATAACGTACTCCCACATATGTACTCATGTTGCCACCTCTTTCCTCTCATTCTGTTGCCGGCAAAACTTGATGAAGCACCGCAAAATTTGCTCATATGCAAATTTAAGCCGGGTTCTCAGTATAAGGACTTTACCCCTCAACAACAGTCAAACGACTCGAGCTGTCATTGTTGTTGTTGTTGATGTTGTTGTTGTGATGTTGTTGTTGTTGTTTTGCTGCTGTTGCTTCACACAAAAATGAGCTGTGAGCAGCGAAAGCAAGTTCCTTTGTGGTTGATTTTTTTTTTGCTTGGCTGTGGAAGCATTTGCTGGCTTGGCATTGTTTGGCTTGTCTGTCTGACGCTCTCTCATTCTTCGATGCTTTCTCCCTTTTCTTTTTCTCTCTGTCATTCTCTCAAATTCGCATCTCGTTGTTGCCGCTTCATTAGGCCACAGAATGCGCTGCCAAAATGTGTGTTGCCTATCAACAGGCGCGCTCGACCAGCAACATTCACTCGCTCTTCCTCGCCCGTTAGCCGGATATGAGTTGTTAGTTAATGTTATGGCTGCCACATTTCCGACGCAGCAGCACGAGATGTTGCCTAATTTTTTGAGTGACGAGCCGCAAGAAGAAAATTTGCTTTCCCTCTGTCGTTCTCTCTTAATCTCTTTCTCTCTCTCTCTCTCTTTTTGTATGTCTGTGCGCTGCTCATTTTCAGGGTTTTTTTTTTTGGGCAAACGCTTAAACTGTCGTTTAGTTAATGATGTAGCATGTAGTTTGTGCTCGAGAGCATTTTCTCGCATGCCTCATCTGGCACAATTTCCACTTTGCTTTTGACAACGGAAGTTACCACTGGCGCTGCCAAATAAACACAAATAACAACAACAACAAAATGAAATGAAAAAAAAGTGAGACAGAAGACAATGCAACACCAACAGCAGCAGCAAAAGCTTTGGGCATTTTCTTGCTCTTTCTCTTTCTTCTTTTAAAATTGTAACTGATTTTTTACACATGATTTTTGTTGTTTGCACTTTTTCTTCATTATTTAGAATTTTTGGAGATTTTTCTTATTTTTAATTTTGTCAAGAGTGTGGCTCTGATATTGTTTATCGTTTTTCTTTTGCTGTTTGCTTTGGCTGCCACGTGCCACATTTATAAACACGCGGAAAACTTTAAAGCAAAACAAACATTCAGAATTTTCAAAAAAGAAATTTTCTTTTCGCAAATATTTAGAGGCAATTTAAAAGAAAGTTTACAATTTAAATTGCCTGACACCTCAAAGGCAAGAAAATGTCAAGCCAAAGCAAGAGCCTACACTCAAAAATTTTATTTGTCACATTGCTTGAGCCGCAAAACACATGAGACCGACTAATTTTGTGCTGCTACACACAATAAAATAGAAACACAAATTCTACAATACAGAAAGGGACTAGAGATAGTCAGAGTCTCTAGTGTAGACGCAAAATTTTATGGACATTTTAATCGTTGTCTGTGTTTAGAAGCTGTTGCTGCAGCTGTTATAAAATATGTTTCCCAAAGAGAAAGAGAGAAAAGGGAAAACCATTGCAAATTAGTTTCATTGATGGTCAGACACCTGGTGTCTCTCTCAATGTATCCATCTCTCTCTCTATCTCTCTCTCTCTCTCTCTCTCTCTCTCTCTCTCTCTCTCTCTCTATCTCTATCTATCTCTTTCTCTGCCTGCTGCAGCATTGTCATTAAAAATTATGATTATGACAAGCGTAAGGAATGGAGCGCAACAATTAAAAGCTATGCTGTGGTTCTACCCAATTGCAATGCAACAATGGGCATGAAAACGAAGGAGAATCTAGTAGAGAAGCAGCCTCATCATGTTGGTAATGATGAGAATACATACAAAGGGAAAAAAAGCGAAACCAGACGAGTGTATTTTTGCCAAATTAAATGCATGTCCTTGTGTACTGCTGCTTCTCAGTGTGTTGAGCTAGCATTTTTCTCTGTCTTTATTTTGCTGGCCGCAAATGAATGGCAAAATAAGAGGGCGAACAACACACACACACACACACACAGAGAGAGAACAATTAACAAAACGTAGTTGCTGCTGCTATACACAGGAAGCACATGATTATGATTATGAGTCGTAGTTGTAGTCCTTCCTACTATTCGTTGTCCTTGTCATTGTTGTGCTGCAGCAGCAGCAACTCGACTCTTTCTTGGCAGCTCTCTTCAAATATGGCAACTCAGTTGTTTTAATTGTTGTGCCCTGTACCCGTGTGTGTGTGTTTGTGTAGTTGTAATTACACTTTTATTGTTGTTGTTTGCTTTTGTGCCTGTTGATTATGATGACTGCAATGCCACATACACACAGAGAAAACCGAGTGCAGAGGGCACAATCTAACTTAACCATTTTGCTATAGCATACTTTTTTGCGCCGCCTTTTAAACGCAACACAACAATTAGTTGAGGAGCCTTTTATGTTTTAACCAGCATTACAATGGTGGCCTTAAAGTATTTATATATATATTTAAGGTATTTATTTTAAATTTTTGCTAAGCATTTACATTCAAAATTTGCTTAGAAATGCAAGAATTTAGGGGTCATTTTTTAAAATAAAAAACTAGGTTTTGTTGATAACTAATGTTTAATTTTTTTACAATTGTTTATGGCATATATACGTTTGATTTTGCCCAACTTTCGGTGTTTGAAAAGCATTTAAATCTTCACCCGGAAAATGCATTTTCCAGTTAAGCTTGGCCAAGAGATTTGCCGAAAAATGAAATAGAAAATAGAACACTAACTTGTTTAATTATCACTTTATGCGCTTCATATGGGTTAAACTCATACGCAAGCTAACACACACAAGCACAAGAGACACACATGCATACATACACACACATACACACACTCACACACAGGCACTTCCAAACACACACAGATAGAGTTGCCATGCCTAAATGCATTTGAAAAGGCTTCATTTTCAATTTGGTTTTTTTATTTTGCAAAAAAAAAGTAATATGAAATAAAAAGTTCTCTATGTTTTATATAGTTAATACACACACACATACGAAAAACCACAAAAATTATTTCCTTTTTTGTATGTGCGTGTATATATGTATAAAATGTAATTAAAGCCTGGGCATACTTTAGAATTATCACAGGGGCTTCTCCCTCCTACACAAAATGATGCCATACACAAAACTGAAAAATAAAATACCACAGTTCACAAAGTAAATTCTAAAGAACGAAGTGTAATATATACTCTATAGTATGTAAAATGTAATATATAATATGTTCAACTATATGTATGGATTATAACTCAGTGGGCTTCAGTCATTACTGTTGGTACCAACTCTTCGCATCTTTCACACAAAACTCTACCCCGTTTTATGTTTGAGTTTCAGTTCTCTGTGTGGCTAAAGCCCAAACTAAAAAAAAATAGAAATATGTCAAGTGAGGAACTCGCACACGCGCGCGTAATTAGGAAACTTGCCACGCACTTGACTCGCTTTCATGTCACCACAGTGCTATTTGCACTGAGTGCCACAGTGGTGGAGCGCGGAAAGAGAGGGGAGCAGAAGGTGTTGGGTTAGTAAAAAAAAGGAATGGGTTCAACGAGCCGACCAAGTTGCAAAGTAAGTAAAACAGCTAAGCTCTCGCGCTCTGCTTAAACAGCTGCAAGAGCTGCTGGAGCATGTGGCATGTGGCATGTGGCAGGCGCAAGCTACATAAAAACTAGGTTAATACCTAGTAGCAAAGTAATTGCTAAAGAGGATGAGGCAAAAGGAGTTTAGGTTGCATACATCTAGAAAAAAATATATATTATATAAAAAATAAATAATTTTATCAATTATTATAAAAAAAAAAATAGATATTTACTATTTAATATAAAAAATTATATTCATTTTTAATTATAAAAAAATATTTATATTTAATATAAAAAATTATATTAATTTTTAATTATAAAAAAATATTTATATTTAGTTATAAAAAATATATATATTTAATTTTTGATTTATAAAACATTAAATATATAAATATATGTATTATTCAATGTAAAAAAATGTATATTTTTCATTTATTATAAAAAATATATATTTCTCATTTATTATAAAAAATATATATTTGTTATTTATTATAAAAAATAGATAATTATTGAATTTTATTCAAATTTATATTTATTATTTATTTATTATAATTTATTTTAATTATTTATTTTAAAAATATATATATTTTTGGTATTTTTTATAATATATATATTTTTTTTATTTTTTATTTTTTATTCAATTCAATATTTTTTTGAATTAATAAATTAAAACATCGTTTTTTTTTTTAATTTATAGAAGTGGAATAAATTTCTATGTACATTTGTATGAAGTTTTTTTGGTTAGTACAAACATCGTTCATACTTATAAAACATGTTTTTAGCTTTTGAAATAATTTTGCCCATCTTGTAAGAGGGACGTTAAGTTGTAGCAACAGCAGATTATAGAATGTCTGTAGTCACAGCTCCCCCCCCCCTCACCTACTCATCCCTAACACTCACTCTAGCTTTAAGTATCCCCAATGAATGGAACAAAGTGGAGTTGTTATTTTCCATTAAATGCTGCTGCTCGCAGTTTCCTGCAAGCAACAACAACAAAAACAACAAGCGAAAAACCCCGAACAGCATAATTGATGCCTCTCGGGAGCTGCGATAAAAACAAATCAGCGGCACACATACAAACACACACACACACACATGCACACAAATGGAAAGAGAAGAGAGAGTGTGCAGCTAAAGGGGAAAGATTGTGCGAAAGGGCAGATAGAGAAAAGGGAAAGAGAAGACGAGATAGTAGAATGTATTCAATATGGGGAGTGTCACACACACCAACACACTAATACACACACATACACGTGTATACACACACACATATACACGTATATACACACATATACACACACACTTATAGCCACACTTAAGCACACACATCAAACTGACTTCAGTGCACGCCTTGCCCCCCCACCCCAACCACAACCACGCCTCTTCTGTACGCACACAAACACGCACATTCACACTCACACACATATACACTCCATACAAACACACACACACACATATACACGCACATATACACACGCTGAGCGTCGCTTAATATAATTCACACCATTAAACCAAGAGCTGCGGCATTTTGCCCGGTTAGACATAAATTTTTATAGACAACACCCCTTTAGTTGGTCGTAAGGGAGAGGGTATAGATGCGGGGAGAGGCAGATTAGATAGCTGCAGTCCTGCAGGGTTGTATAGGAGAGCAACCAGGCAACAGCGAGAAATATGTTAAGAGAGTTGCTCTCTTTTTTTCGGCAGAGGCCAAGCGAGCGAGTCGCAGCGCTGCGTTTGCTTATCAGCTTTGTTTTGCCCTTTTAGACAGTTCATTTTTATTTTGTTTTTAGTTTTTTCGTGTGTTTATTCCCCTTTTTTTGTTTTTGTTATAAATTTAAGTTGGTTTTTCTCGATTTTTTTCGGGCATGCGATGAACGCACGGGGGGTTGAACTTTTAGTCCCCACTCTCAGTGGCTCAGAGCATGTGTTGGCCACCCCCTTAGCCTTTTAGCTTATCAACGCGTTATGCTAAAACACACACAAACACATACACAGTTTAACAAACATACCCACACATACACCCACAAACATATACACACGCAAGAGCAACTCATAGCTTGAGTTTTAGATGTTAGCCGTAACCCCTAGGTAGGCGCCAAAGGTTTGCATTGGGGTTGACGAGTGCTGCTCAAGTTGGAGAGAGGGAGAGGAAGAGAGAGAGAGAGAGAGAAAGAGAGAGAGAGAGAAAGAGAGAGAGAGAGAGAAAGAGAGAGAGAGAGAGAAAGAGAGAGAGAGAGAGAAAGAGAGAGAGAGAGAGAAAGAGAGAGAGAGAGAGAAAGAGAGAGAGAGAGAGAAAGAGAGA
>JBANCZ010001232.1:0-23469 GCA_037040025.1 Sphaerogastrella javana | reverse complement strand
AAATAAAGCAAGGCGTAGACGTGAAACTCGCATTCAGTTAACGGACCCTGCCACACACACACACACACGCACACCATAAACAACAAATTCGAAAAAAGTCGCTCGCGGTTTGTTTGTGTTTTGCGGTGCTAATAAAAAAATTTAAAAAAAAAAACGAAGAGAAAAAGGAATAATCTATATATATAATTCTAATCGAAAAAGCAACGATTCTTTCGCTTTATGCTCAACATGAATTTTATGAGCATTAAAACAAAGTTCAAAAAGCAACTACAGCTACAACAACAACAAAGTGTAAAGCAACAACAACAATAAGTGAATGAATGAATGAATAATTCGACATAAAGTGAATGATATAAAAGAAGTGAATAAATATACTCAAAACTATTTGGATTAATAGCGCATTACGGATAAACAACAAACGAAAAGCACAAAAAGAAATTCATTTCGAAGAACAAAACAAATTCATATTACAACAAAAAAAAAGAAGAAGGAGAATAACAAACGCAAAAAGAAAAAGGAAAAGCAAAAGGTAAGATTCTCCCCTAACCCCTATCCCCTACCCCTCCTAACATCAACTTTGACCTTAATGAGCAGCCGCCGCACAGCAACTGGCAAATTGCAATAGAAATTGTCGCAGACAGCAGCAAAAAAAAAAAAATACTAAAAAAAATACACACACACAGAGAAAAAAAAGAGTAAAAAAAGGCAACTCAAATGAGTGCAACATGCCAAGGGGGAAGAGGGGCAAAAGCAACGCAACGTAATGAGTTTGTTCAACTCAACAATTGTTGTTGTTGTTGCTGTTGCTGTTGCTGCTGCATGTTGCAAGTCTGTGCTAGTGTTGTTTGTGTTTTTAGGGGTGGCAAGGTGCGAGTAAAAGCAAAAATATGCGAACAACAACATCAACAACGGCTGCAGCTTGTTGTTGCTTCTGTTGTTGCTTCTGTTGTTGCTGTTGTTGCCGCTGCTGCTGCTGCTGCTGCTGTGGCAAGGGTCATGTGAAACTATGCAGCGGCAATTGTAGATTGACCAGCTCGAAGCTCGAAGCTCAACGCTCGACTTAATTCCATTTATTGCACTTGGAGACGTCGAACTCTCATATGCAACATCTTTTCTGCTATTCAATTGGCAAACATGCAACACGCAAGCAGCTCTAAAAAGTTGTTGTTGTTGCTGTTATTGTTGTTGTTGTTGTTGTTTTTTGTGTTTGTCATGCTGTTTGCTTATTTGGTGCAGCTTGCGCAAAATGTAAATTGCCATAAAGAATTAATTAATTAATTAATTAATAAGCAGCCGCTGCGATTTCGTGCCATATTGAAACACACAAACACACACACACACATTCAAAAGAAAAAAATGCCCAGACAATAATAAAAAGTCTGCTGCTAAGCAACGAAGCAAAACAACAACAACAGCAACAGCAACAACAACAACAAACACAGTTAGAAGTGCGCTTTTGAGCTTTGAGCGCGCGCTCCCACACACAAAAGCCCCAAAGCATAATTACAATAAAAACAACAACTCCCATACAAACACTCACACTCACACTCACACACACACGCACACACATATGCGCGCATAGGGAGAGATAGACATGTATGAGTGAACGGCAGAGTGAGAGGGCGTGCTAGTGCAAGTGTGAGTGCGTGCGTGCAGCACTTGCAGAGAGACAGCGACGGCAACAACAACAACAACAACAGTTAAAGCAGAGCGCAACTTTTGAGTTGGACTTGAAGTTGAAACGAAAGAAACTTTTTTTCGTATAAGAGTGTGTGTGTGTGTGTGTGTGTGTGTGTCGACGTGTGTGGCTGTCTCTGTCTAGCTTGCTATGTGTGCATATGTGTGTTTGTGTGAGTGTGTGTGGGTGGGAGGAAGTGAGCGTGGCATAGCTTTTAATATGCTTACATATGAATGCTGTCTGTTTCTCTCACTCTCTCTCTCTCTCTCTCTTTCTCTGTTTGTGTGTGTGTTGTGCAAGGCATTTGTGTGTGCAATGGAAAACGTTAAATTTGAAACATTTTTTTTTGGGGGGTTTTGTTTTGCCTATTGTTGGGCGAGTTACAAACCGAATTGAAGTCAATTTAAGCGTGCAAAATGTAAAGCGATGAGTCAATGCGCAAAGCTGAAGAGATTTCATTTCAATTGATTTCTTCGTTTCCTTTTTTTTTCAGTTTCTTCAACAACAACAACAACAAGAGCAGTAAAACTGTCATTAGTGTTTCTTTTGTTGTTGTTTTGTGCTTTTACAGCTGTTGTTGGTAATTGAAACGAATGCGATTAACATAATTTGAAAAACCTCTGCTAAAGCAACAACAACAACAACAACAAGAAAAATTACAATAATTTCGGTTATTAGCTGATTGGTTGGCCATTAGTAAGCGGCCTTCTACAACAAATGTTGTTGTTGTTATTATTGTTGTTGTTGTAGTTGCAGTAAATTGAAAAGCCATTTAGTTATGTCAGCCGCTTGCTCTTGGACTTGGCAAAAAAAGCAAAACTTTAAGCATTAAATGAAAATTACAAAAACAGACACAGATATTACATAAAAATAGCCCACCCCCCGCTTCAAAGTTGCTTACTTTCCCCCTCAACAAACTGTGTGTTTGGAGTTCCGTTTACTTCTAGACGAGTCAAGGCTTCCCCTGCTCATCTATCCCTCCCCCCTTTGCAATTCACATGGCCATGACGTAGTCTTCTACAAACTATTCATCGTTTGTGCGCCTTTGGCTAATTTTAGTTGGGGTCACCCTACCCTTAATAGAGGGGGCAGACCCTCAAGAGAACTAACAAATGGAGAGAGTAAAGATAGTAAAGGAGTGATAGAGAGGGGGGAAATTGAGAAAAAGAGAGTGAAGAAGAAAGAGACCATCAAATTTTATGGGCCTGCAGAGCGAAGATGTTACTGCTGACCCACATACACAAAGCCTTACAATTCTTACAATGCTGTGTGTGTGTATGTGTGTGTGGGTGTGTGTGGGTGTGTATGTAGGTGTAGGTGTATGTGTGTGTTTAAGGAAGGGGGCCGAGCTGTTGGGGTAGCAGAAGAAGTCGGAAGTCGGCTGGGAATGCAAGTGGCAAGTTGCCTTTCTATAAACAAACTGCGCCCCAAAGAACATTTACAAGTTTTGTAATTGTTGTTGCTTTTGTTGTTGTTGTTTGTTGTTGTTGTGTTTCTTTTGCTGCCATTGCATTGCGCCTTGTTTTATGAATAATTTATGCACTTAATTGATTTTTTGTTTATTGTTCGCTGCGGTTAATTAATTATAAACTTTTTTTCTCTTTTACAGAAAGTAAAGAAGAGACTTGCGTAAAGTGCACAGAAAAACCGAAGGAAGAAAACGAAACAAAATCAAAATGGAAGCCACAACAAATAGCAACAGCAACAACAACACAGAATGCCACACAAAGCTGCAGCTAGATGCGGAGGAGGAGGAGGCATCTGCAGCAACGACAACAACAAGAGCAACAACAACAACGACGACGACGACGACGACGGCGGCTACCATCATTGACATTCCAGCAGCTGCTCTTGCCACCTGCCACCTCGCCATGTCCAACTCCGCCTGCACATCCTATGACACAGACTGCAGCACGGCGAGCAGCACTTGCTGCACTCGCGAGGGTGAACACATCTACATGCAGCGCGACACATTGCACAAATCTGCTCTAGCCACATCCACATCTGCAGCGGCAGCAGCAGCAGCAGAAGCGACAGCAGCAACAGCAGGAGGAGCAGCAGGAGCAGCACACACATCCGCCACATGCTACATGCAGCATTTGGACACGGATGAACTGGCCATGCTCAAGTATGAGCATCGCAAGCATTGGCCCTGGTTCATACTGATGATCTCTGTCATCGAGGTGAGTGTTTTATCGATAACAATTACACAAATACACAAAAATATCGAAGTCTGTTTCAATGCCAATAGTTTCCCAATAGTTTTTCATTGCCATTTTTTCGTTCCATTTGCCATTTATTCCTATGAGCGGGTATATATTCATTTAGAGCGTCCTTCAATTCTCTTAGTGTTCCACTTCCGTTTTGTCTCTCGGTTGTCTTAAGTACTTAATGCTATTATTATAGTTGTTGTTGTTGTAGTTGTAGTTGATAATTTATTATTATTATTGAATCAAAGAACCGCAAAATGCAATAAAATTCTTTGTTGAAGAACTTTACAAAAAATGCTTAACTTCCAACTAAAAGCGATAAAAAATTTTCTGCTGCTGCTGCTGCTGCTGCTGCTGCTGCTGCTGCTGCTTTCTTTTGCGCATTCTTATACTACACACAGACAAACAGACAGACAGACAGACAGACATATAGACAGACAGACGCACAGACGGCGTGTGCTGTAGACAGAGTCAGCCGTAAGAAGTTTTTCCGTCTCTGGCTGCCTGCCTGGCGCCCCCAAAATCGATTGTAAACAAGCTAAACAACAACAACAACAGCAACAACATCAACAACAACATCAACAACAACAAAAACAGCAGCAACAACAACAACAGCAGCAGCAGTAGGAACAACAACAAACAACATAAAAACTAAAAGGCAAAAACAACAGAGCAAAACAGACAGAAACAGAGCGAAAGAAAGAGAGACATAGAGAATGGAAGAGTGGTAAAAACCGGGAAAGAGGAGAAGAAATAGTGGGAAGAGGGCGCAATAGCCTTAGCCCTTGAGAGCCGGCGGGCTGTTGGGCGAGGGGGCCAGGGATGGAGTAGAGTTAAGTTTCATAACGAATGCCAAAATAAAGTTGGCAGGAATGAAACACAGAATGGCTAGGTTACACATACATACATACATTTGTGTGTATGTGTGTGTTTGTGTCGTTTATTTGGGACACGAGAGTAGAAAATCGCGTGCTGCGCAGCAACAACAACAGGAAAAACAACTAATACAACAACAAGAACAACAACTACAGTAGTAACACTACAACATAAATCAGAACAACCCCATTGCCATAACTAAAACACCCGAAAAAAAGGCGCTCCATATTCCGACCTAGAACTAATGTAACTAATGCAAACTCTTCCTCTTTTTCTTTATGTTTTCCCATTTTGCAGATTGCAATCTTTGCCTATGACCGCTATACAATGCCCGCCCAGAATTTTGGTTTACCGGTGCCCATACCTAGTGATTCGGTGTTGGTCTATCGACCCGATCGTCGTCTGCAGGTCTGGCGATTCTTTAGCTATATGTTTCTGCATGCGAATTGGTTCCATCTGGGATTCAATATCATCATTCAGCTGTTCTTTGGCATACCTCTGGAGGTTATGCACGGTACAGCGCGCATTGGTGTCATCTATTTGGCTGGCGTCTTTGCCGGATCGCTGGGCACCAGCGTTGTCGACTCCGAGGTGTTCCTGGTGGGTGCCAGTGGTGGTGTCTATGCCCTATTGGCAGCACATTTGGCCAACATCACATTGAACTATGCGCACATGAAGTCCGCATCCACGCAGCTCGGATCCGTAGTCATATTTGGTAAGTTTTCAAAACATTAAACTGTAACTAAAGTTAGTACATTTAACTAACTAATTACCTTTCTCTTTTGCTCTCTCCCTCTCTGTCTTTGTAGTCTCTTGCGATTTGGGCTATGCTCTGTATACGCAATACTTTGATGGCGCCGCCACGCCCGCCTTTGCCAAGGGCCCACAGGTCTCCTACATAGCCCACCTGACTGGCGCCTTGGCTGGTCTTACCATTGGCTTCCTGGTGCTCAAGAATTTCGGCCATCGGGAGTACGAACAGTTGATCTGGTGGCTGGCGTTGGGCGTCTACTGTGCCTTCACTGTATTCGCCATCGCATTCAATTTGATCAACACGGTGACGGCGCAGCTCATGGAGGAGCAGGGGGAGGTGATCACACAACATTTGCTGCACGACTTGGGCGTGTCCTAAGCCCACACACAGAAAAATATAAAATAGCTAAAAAAAAAGGTAGCTAAATTCACACAAAAGATACAGGAGAGAAACATAGACAGTTAGTTAAACATAAAACAAAAACAAAATAAAAACAAAAACTAAGCAAACTTTAACAAACATTAAAAAAAAAAACAGAAAAATGTTTTACAAAAAAACAAAAACAAATACAAAAAGTTCACTCGAAGCATTTTAGTTCAAAACTAAATTCGGCTTACCTTTTCGTTCCGTTCTGTTCTGTTCTATTCCGTTTCGTACCGCGTTTCATTTCCAACATTTCACGCCGACAAAAAAAAAACCAAGCAGAACACCAACAAAAATATAATAATATTGATAAATTTGATCAAAATGAACTCAAAATAAAAAATACAAAAACTATAAAACGGAAAATTTGAAAAATTGAAGATGGAAAAAAAAAGAGAAGAGAACACCAAGAACGGACCGAAGAACGTGTAAACAAATGTTGTGATAAAACCAAAGACTGAATTTATTTTGCGTGTAAAATACCTAAACACCCCGCCCCACCTCCTACACATCCCCCCTTTCCCACCATTACCAAATGAAAAGTGAAGATGGAAAACTACATGCATATAACTAATCGCCCTCTCGCTATGATTTCCCTTACACACACACACACACTCACACTCACACTCACACACACATACACTTACAAAGAAATGTTTATAATATTATAGCCCCCCACCCCCCGCCAACTCTTTCCTCCCCCTTCGTTTCGTTTTCGTTTTAATTATGTATTTATTGGCACAATTTAGTTAGAATACAATTTAATTTATTAAAAGCGATTTCGCATATTAAAAATTTAAATGAAACGTTTACTATTTTTTTTTTGTTTACTGTATAGTCTATTTAATTATTTAAATAAATATTGTACACAGAAACACACACACACACAGACAAACGCAACTCTAGCTATATCTCATGCTATAATCTATGTATATCTAAATCTATATCTATAACTATATAACTAGCCTATAACAAATTGTTTGAAATTGAAATTGTAAATATGATTAAGTCGCACACTAGTCAACAAAAACTAAAACTAAAACTAAAAAAGAAAACGAAAAACGATAGGAAAACCACAGCAAACAATAATTACATTTAATTAAATTAAAGTCACTAAATGCGTTCAAAATTTAAACACATACATACACACACACACATGTATTTATTAATCCCATATGATAAAAAAGAGCTAAACTAAAACAAAAACACAAACCGAAAAGCCAAAGAGAATAATAATAATAATAATCAAATAAACATAAAACAAAATGCAAGCATTTTTTCCAACAAATTCGAAATAAATAATTCAAATAAAAACGGATAACATTTACTCTCATAGTTATCATAGCTATATGTTAGTTCTTGACATATTGCCACATAAATGCAATTATTATATGACAATTATTCATAGAGATTCAAATCCAAATCGATAAATACCTTCAACTAATCTAGCATAAAAGCTAAACTAAAACAAAAACTAAAAAACTCAACAAAGCGCAAGCCAAAAAATGAAAAATGATAAAGGAAAACCATAATATATTGTAATAAAGCTAAGCTAAAGAAATAGTTGTGAAATCCCCTTCAACTCCCCCCTTCATAAATATGTCAAGAACAAGACATCAAAATAGAAAACAAAAACAAAAAAAAAAAAGAATAAAAAAAAATCATAGAAATTTGAACAAAAAAATAAATGTCTAAATTATAAATGAAAAAATTCCAATGCGTCTTCTTTTACTCTATTTTCCAGCAGTTTGGGGGCTTGGGTTTTCCTCAGGAAAAGCATGCCACATGCATTATGAATTGCCATATTCGAAATGAAAATATGCTCATACTAAGCCCTGGCTTTCGAATAGTTCAAGTTGCCGTCAGTTTTCCATTGGATAAATTCAAGTTTACTTTTGCTTTGGGTCAATTACTCTAATAAATATGTTCTGGCTGAGAAAATGCCAAGTGTTTGCTTCAATTATTGTCATGTGCAGTGGAAAATGTGCATTGAAAGGAGGGGGGGGGGGGTTGATAGAATGCAATGAACTGCACACATATTTTCCAAAATATATTGTCTTTATTTAGTTGCAAATATCTTAGCTCATTTTGTGCCAGAGGAAAACTATATGAAATTACACATGGTATGTTTACTTTGACTTTCGTTTTAAATTTACTGAAAATATTTCTACAAATTGGAAATATTTAAAACAATTATTTATGGCAGTAGTTTAATTAAAACAAGTCATCTTTTAGGTTTTTAAAAGTCTAAGTTAAGGCAAGGCTTATTTAAAAAATCTTTAAAAAATTTACAAGAAAATATGTTTCATTTTAAAACCTGTCAAAGCAAATTTGTTTAGTTTCTGATTGCAAAAAGTTGGTAAATTTAAAGTTTACTTAAAGCTCGAAAGCTGCAAATATAGACAAGTTTTGTTCAGTTCGACTTTTATTTTAAATTTCCTTAAAATATTTCTACGAATTTTATAATTTGAATCAAAGTGAAAGCAATGCTTATTTTAAGAAAACCCTACAAAATCTTCAACAAAGTTTAATTAATTTTAAAATATTTAAAACCAAAATTACTTAGTTAAAAATTTACAATTTTGAAGATTGCACAATACAATATAATAAATACAATACCTTATACCAATATAAAAACATATCGTGACTAAATGTACTAACATAAACTATATAAAACAATGCTGCCTTCAAAATGTAAATTAATATGTCCTTCGGCTTTGAAATTTGAAACATTTCTAAGGCAAAGGCTTAACTTTAAGCTGAAAATGAATTTAAACAAATGCAATTAAATTTGTAACATGTTAAATTTATCAAAATCAAAGACGAATTTTGCAAATGGCAACAGTTCAATTTTGAATGCCGCCCAATTCCCCGTCCAAAAACTAAAAACTGTCAAAATAAACAATTTGATATTATGTATTATGTATCGTTGTGTAGTTATGCCTGCTTATTGGATTTTGTAAATGAAATATTGAGATGAGCTCATGCATATGCCAAATATCTTGATTTTAATTAATAATCTAGCAAATATGCATTATCCCGGAATGCTGCATAATCAAAGAGGCGCAAAAATCATGTTCATGACATTTGACCAGTTGAACATTTGACCATTCGACCATTCGACCATTTGACCATTCATATAGTCATTCAGTTGATGGGGTTTCAGGTCATTTAGATCATTTGGGTTCTCTTCTGGGTCAGGGCGCATAAACAGCAAACGCTTCACTGCATCTGCTAATTATTTGTGAATTTGCATTGTATCCTGGCAAATTACATAAGCAGCAATAGATATATATTGATAGATATAAACACGCAGACAAACAGACAGACAAATAGACAGAAAAGCAGAGAAAGAGAGACAGGAACAGGGAGAGAGAGAGAGAGAAAGAGAAAGATATAAGCTTTGTCTTGTGAAGGAATCTGGTATTTGTGGTAATGTCAGTGCAAATCAGCACAAGCACTCAACATGCAACACAACAACAACAACAACAAGAACAACAACTTAACGGTGGGCGGGTAGCTTAGCTCGGCGCCGCATGCCTTAATACAGTTTGGTTCGCTCAACTGACCCCTACGCCCTGCGTCAGCCGGCAGAGATTTATGTGGCAGCCACTGAGGCAAAGGCAGAGGCAGCTTCTGCTGTTGAATCAAATTGAAATTCAGGCAAATGTCAACGGCAGCAAAAAGACGACAGCAAGGACAGCCAGGGCGAGAGATGAAGGCACAGAGAGGCGGACAGGCAGACAGTTAGACAGACAGACAGTTGGACAGTTGAACAGTTGAACAGTTGAACAGCTGGACAGCGGGACACTGGGACAGCTTGAAGCGAATGAGCCAAAAATCCACATAAATAACGCGAGCATCGGGCATCGTTGCTCATCAAGTAGCCGCTGGGCCCTGCCACTTGCCCCCCTCGTCAATTGTGGCACAGTTGCAGTTGTCGCGTAGACCCTTACCCCCCACTGTCCACTCTCTCTCTCTCTCTGTATCTCTATCTTTCCCTCTCTCTCTCTCTCTCTCTCTCTCTCTCTTTGGCTCTTTCTGTGTCTTTCGTTGGCGCTGTGGCAGAAGCTGTTGGGCTTGTTTCTGCGAATGGCAGGTGCAACTCAATCAACGCCGCCGCGAGGCAGCAAACAAACGTTACAACAACAACAACAATGACAACAACAGCAACAACATCGTTGCAACAGCAAAATCTGGCCCGGCTTGCCACCTGCCAAACGTAAAGCAAGCTTTGGCCATTTGGTTTATTTGGTCCAAAGGTGAAGCTGTTGCCGCTGCCACTGCTGCTGCTGCTGTTGATGCTGATGCTGCTGCCTCAAGTGGCGCACAACTGAGGAAGCTGCTGCCATGTGGTAGCTGTGGTCCAGCACTGTGTGTGCCCCATGCCTCAAGTGGGTATCAAAGATCAACGATCGTCCGAGGGCACAGCAAGAGCCGGACTCAAGTGTTGCCATTGCCGTTGCAGCAGCTACACTGCAACACACACACACACACACACACACACACAGAAGGAAACAGTTTAATAGTAACAGGTGCAGTGGGGGAGGAGGGAGACGGGTTTGGTTGCTGGTTAGACTTAGATAGCTCAATATTATTATAGCTCTAATGGTAGCAAACAATTGTTGCTAAATAAAACCGATCATTAAAGTTGCATCTTCCTTAAGTCTCCTCAGTTCCAACTGCAGCTATAGGAAATCTTTGTACACTGTTAGAAAAACAACCTACGTCCATGTATGGCTCCAGGTCTGGGACTCCGCTGGAAATCTTCTCTTTGAGTAGCCTTAGGCGTACGGCTTTTATTTCTAGGGATTAGTTAGTGCTTTATTGCTAAGGATCGAGGCCAATTTCTGCGTCTTTATGACATAAATAGGGAAGTTGTTGGTTTACAGGGTATTCAGACGGACTTATGCCTACCAATTAATCACACATTTCCCATTTGTAATGCTACAACGTTGCATATATCACCTGATTTTATAGTTGTAGTCATTAAATTTGAAAATTGTTCAAGGGATCCAGAGTCGCTGCTTGCACTTAGCACAAAGGACCACCTCCATGGCAGGACTATCAAATCGTATCCTTATCAGGCGACGAGCACACTAAATAAAGAGCATCTCCTCGACAAATGTAACCCTGAATGGCAATTATCCCTTCAGGAGATGCTCCTGCTGCTGACCATGTTGCTGCTGTTGATGTTGCTGTTGCTGTCGTTGTCGCTCTTGCTGTTGCTGTTGTTGGTAAGGGTAATGAAAACGTAATGTAAAGAATCCTTGTGTGATATATATACTATATATGTATGTGTATATATATAGTATATATAGTACTGTAAGGTGTATTACGCCGACACACATGATGATTGTTGTTGTTGCCACTCAATAAGTTGGCTATCAAACTGTTGTTGTCCTTGTTGCTGCTGCTGCTGCTGCTGTTGCTGTTGCTGTTGTCGTTTCTGTTGTTGTTGCTTTCATTGTTGCTGCTGTTGTTGTTCCTGTTATTGTTGTTGTTTTACCTGAGGCGCTGAGTGTCATTGAGCGTCAAGCGGCTGCTGCAGGCAGAGAGCAGGCGACCAACCAAGTAGCTGCTGCACCATGGGGCGCTAATTGAAGGTATTAGCTGATTACACTCAGTAAAACAGAGAGAAAAAGAGACAGTGAGACAGAGAGAGAGAGAGAAAGAGATACTGATAGAGAGAGAGAGAGAGAAAAGCGAAGCTGTGTGCAAAACAGAGACAACATGCAGATCAACTAACAAGATTTCTTTTATGCACAAACAATTAAATAAATACAAGCAAAAACACGTCAAGAGCTGCTAAATCTCATGCTACTCCTATACCTACTCCTACTGCTACCGCTACTACCACTTCCACTCCCAATCCCATGTCAACTACAGCTTATATTTCTGTTGTTGTTGAAGCTGATGCTCCAGCTACTCTAGCTCCAACTGTCCCTGTTTTTCTGTCGCTCATGTTGCTCCTCTGGCTGTTGCTGCTCCATCTAACTGTTAGTTACCATCTAACTTCTCTAGTTCAACACCAGCTTGAGACGCAGTGCATCCGCACCATTCATATAGTATTTGCGCAAACGCTTCTCCCGTATGAAGCCCAGGCTGTCGTAGAGACGCAACGCCGCCTGATTGCTGACCTCCGTTTCCAGCACAATCTCATCCGCGTGCAGCTGCAACATTTCCTCGATGGCACGCTCCACCAGCCTGGTGGCAATCTGCTGCCGCCTATAGCTGGCCTCCACGGTCAGCATGGCTATGTAACCCTGCAGCAGGTGTCCTTCTGTCTCCAGTTTGCATATGATGACGGCCACATAGCGTTCGTTGTGGCGGGCAAAGATGCAGAGCTCTGGCCAATTGTAAACAAAGTAGCGATAGGTGTAGATGGAATAGGGCTCGGAGAGCTCCTTGCCAATCAGCGTCTGTATAATCTGCAGCTCCGATTCGTTCCTGAACACGCTATAGGTAATCTCTGCAGGCATCTCACATTTTGACTTTTCCATTTTCGAGTAAATGGGGGGAATTTTCTCTAATATACAAAAGCTAACTCAGTTTGTGTGTGTGTGTGTGGAGGCGAAATGCAGCCACGGCGACAGTTGACAGACAGTGGGCGTGGCAGTAGGGCAACACATTGCCTGGCGTGTGTGCGCTGTGACAACATTGCAGCACGCACCAAGCACCAAGCACCACGCACCTGGGATTCGAGCAGGTGTAAATTATGAAAATGTCTGCCATGGCTTTGACAGCTGATTACGAGGATTCCCTCTTGCCCTCGCCGTCTACCACGCGCTCCTTTTTGACAACCTCCGTCTTTTTTGGCTGCCTTTGACTCTCACCATTAGCTGCTTACACCCATTCCCCATGCATATTCCTCCAGTGACTCCATTCCTTGCTAGAGTCAATCCCGTTGATGTTCCTGTTCCTGCTGCTGCTTCTTCATCCTTTGCGCTTGCTGTGTGGCCTCCAACTCTTTTATGCGCTGATCCCAGGATAGGTCTTTTTCCTCCTGTCTCTACATCTCTAGTTCCTTTATCTAGATTTTCCTCTTGCTGCTCCTGGTTGCTCTCGGTTGCTCTCTCTCTCTCCTCTCTCTTGCTCCTGCTAAATCCCTGTTGCTTTTTAAATATTTCTCCTTTGACATCGTTTCTACTCCTTATGGTGCTCACACTACTATAGCTTTTGCTGCTGCTTCTTCTGCTGCTCCTCCACTCTTTCTTATCTAGACTTTTTCCTGCCGCTCCTCCCTTTACATCTTCTCCTACTTTTGCCTCTCCCACTCTAATAGCTTTTACTGCCCCCCACTCTCACACAAAAGGGTCAAATCCTTTGTTGTCTGCAGCTACATTAACACAAAGCATATCGCTTAGGGGAGTAACTCAAATTACTTTGGAGCACGCACACCTGCAGCAGGCGGGATTGAGGTTGGGGTTGGAGTTGACTCTGAGGTCTGCATGGGTATCGCGACAGAGGAGCACCTCGTGCATAAATGAAAACTAATTTCGTCTATTACGTGGCGTTGATTGTCCTGGCCAGGACACACGTGTTACGTTACCAATGAAACCATCAATGACCTCATATGGCTGACTGTCGCTACGACTGACCAGTAGAGGTTTAAGGACATTTAAGCTACGCTATGCCGATTGCAGCAAGACACACATAGACATAGACACACACACACACACAAAGGCAATTAACCTAAAAGGCCGCCATAAAGGACACGACGCCTCAATGAAATTCAATATAGGCCTACAGGATCAGGCCAAAGGCATAGGGGCATGGGGCACAATTTAGGCTTAGCCTTAGTGTCGCTTTGATTTGCTGCCAATGGCAATGGATTGCCTCACTCCACCCGCTGCCACGCCCGCGCTGCTTGTCATTTGAAGTTGTATTAGAAAATCTGCATTATTTGTTGCCACAGTCGAGCAAGGCTTGTTACTGCAACATTTGCAACAATTGCAACACTTTTACAAATTCCTTGCAACAATTTTCTATTATTTTATTTTTTTTTTTTTAGTTGTTGTTTAATTGCTCTACGTTTAACTACTTGAGGGGGTTCCTTTTGTGCTGCCAGCGGCAGAAGCGAGGTCACAGCACTGGGCACTTGCAACTTGCCACTTGCCACTTGCCACTCGCCACTTGCCACTTGTTTCCATGTCTAATGCATATTCAGGCCGCAGAAATTAATTACAGCATAAGGACACTCCACGGGGCAGTTAGGATGGCCCAGCGCAGGATACTGCAGTGCCACCAACTATTTAATGAAGCGGTTAGCGGTTGTGCCACACACACACACTCACTCACACTCACAAACACACAATGGTACAAAAGTAGCTAAAAAAAATCTCCAACAGTAGGGGAGGTGCCCAACTGTGAGGACCCTGTGCTTAGTACTTCCAAATCAGCATCGTACTTTCGGAACACTGCGCTCTCTGACTTACTGTCTGACTTCTATCCATCTGTTTATCAGTTTATACATTCTTCTGAATTGAAACCTGATTATTAAATCAGTTCTTTAACATCAACGATAACTATGGAACCATATATACTAAATACAAGGTACAAATATAAATATGTTTGCAATAGATACCTTTTTTTTAGTTTCTTACAACAGAGGAAACCGATTGAGATGGATTTCTATAACAATAACAAAATGGCTGCAGATCGCAACCAGCGCTGCCTTTACACCGACCGTATTCCCTATTACCCGTATCCCTGATTTTAATAACGGTGGGAAAATAAATTGATCAAGAATACACATATTATATGAGGTCTGTTACGCTTCCTTCTGCCCGCTTCACGCAAATCCACTATGCACAAAGCTAATAGATCCTGTTTAACTTTTTTAAACACAGGGTCTAAAAACTACCGCAAAGAAACGTGAAACAAATTTCCATATTTTGCCGGTGCCCGGCGTCTAGTGAGATAAATGAACCTCAAACTGCCTGGACGACTGCACCTGACCTGCCCTTTCTGGCCAAGCAGGGCAGCTAGAGAGAGGAAGGGAAGAAGGGAGACAAAGATTGAGTGAAAGAGAGAGAGAAGGAAAGAACAAAAGCGCAAGGTATGCAGTTTATTAAAAGTTAACTGCAAATGGCCCACAGGCGCAGACAGAGTCACAGTTACAGTCACAGTTCCACTTACAAACCCACTCCCAATCACAATCACAATCACAGTCACAGTCACAGTCACAGTCGCCGTCACAGTCACAATCAAAGCTTCAGTCCGAGTTTGTTGCGGTTTGCTCCTCTGCAGAAATATATATCAGTGGAGCCTTATGACAGGTACAAGCGAGACCTTTTGATAAGCATGCCTGGACATGGACATGGCACCGCGTTGCGCCTTGATAAAAGAGAAGCAGAGCATCAGAGTGGAGTCGGAGTCACAGTCACAGTCACAGCCTGAGCTGATCCGAACGTCGCTGTCATCACAAAAGTAACAAAAGCCACAGCAATAAGTTGCAGTTGCGATTGCAGTTGCAGAACTGGAGTTCCAGTTGGGGCCCCAAACAAGCAGGTTGATTTCTCGCTCTCTCTCTCTCTCGCTCTTTTTCTGCCTGTCTTGGCGTGGGACGCCGTTTACATGACCAGCACTGTAGGCGCTGCCTGCTCCTCCTACTGCTTCTCCCTGCTCTGTGCAGTGCAACGCATTGTTCGCCTCTTCAGTGGAATTCCTGCACCACTGGACACATGGATACATGAACAGCCGGCATACTCAGTCATCGCTTCATTGCTTCATTGCTGTTTGCTGCCAGTTGCCCGTTGCCTGCTGCCTGCTGCCTGCTGCCTGCTGCCTGTTGGAATATGTCAATGTAATGATCTCAGCTCAGTTGTACTTCGTATCTGGCTGCATTACATAAATATTAACTTGTACTTTTTATAAACATGTTGCCCAAGACAGTGCCCAATACCCAATACTCAGTCCAAAGTGAGCAGAGACTCTACCAAGTCTGCATGAAGGACAAGCTCTTCTGTGCTGAGTGTGCTCTTTCTCTCTCTCTCTCTCTCCCTGCCTGTATCTCCCTCTCTTTGCTTGGCATGGATATGATTTATTTACTGTCGCTCAATAACCTCATTGAACGCTTAAGCCTTGGCTGTCGTTCGTATAGCACATAATTATGGTATATATATGAACATCTTTATAAATAGGATTATTTCATCTATTGTCTAGCATTCTTGGCAAGCTCATAAACATTTAACTAATGGGTCAAGCTTATGCTTAATTAGTCACAATCCCTAGACTTACACTAAGACATTCTAATGGCATTTATAAACTTGAGTTTATTCATAGTTGTTGAATAAATAACATCAATTTGTTTGAACCATATTATTAAAGATATTTGCTTGCCAGTTGGCATGAAAATAAAACTGGCTAAAGTTCCTTCATTTAAACTTAGACAAGGCTAAGAAAATCCCATAAATGTATAATAAAGTCGTATAGATTTGATTCCCTACATATACCTATATATATCTATACAGTTAGTCGTGTTGACGCGCCCTTATTAGCATATATCACTGTTATAAGCACATGGTGAATACCTAGAGCTGATTTAGATATATATATGTATATATATACAATGTCATAGTCGTTATAGTCGCTGATATATACTTCATTTATAATCCGTAACGAGTTGGGCGTGAACAGCGACAAATTAGAACGTCTAGCATTAATCAGCGTCAATTGAATCCTTTGTCCAAGCAGCATTTTTTTGTTGTTATCCTTGCTGCGTGTTCCTGTCACTGTCACTGTGACTCCGGCTTAGACTGTGACTACTCCCTGGCCAAGTCCCTCTTCCACTCCCACTCCCGGTCCAGTGGGCGCAGTTGTGCCAACAGTTTATTTGCTTATATCATTTTGGGAAACGTTGTTCTTGTTCTTGTTGTTGTTGTTTTTTGTCCCTATTGTTGTTCATACTCCATTGGATTTTGTGTTTTTCTACGCTTATTTGGTGTTGTATTTTTTTCCTGTTTCGTGACAACGCCTGACGAATGACTAACGGTGAAATATGCTCAAACAAACATAAATTCGTGTCCGCCGGGATTTGTTAACTGCAGGAGCAGCACGTCAATGCGAGTTATATGGCATATGGGGCAACCGGGAACGGGCATCGAGCAGGCAATGTTAAAAGTGGGCTGGGTTGCGTTTTTTGCGTTTCCAGTTGGAGTTCGAGTACGGTGCATCATTGTGAGTGAGACGTTGACGTTGCCCCGTCAGGCACATGAAAACAGCAGCATTTCCAGTAGAAAAAATGCCAAGGTGCAAGGCAACGTTGACAGCGACAGCTCGAACTGCACCGACTCCGACTCCAACTCTGACTTCGACTCCGACTACGAGTACGACTGGGAACGGAAAGGATGTAGGTAGTGACAGCTAGCCTTGTCCCAGGTGCGTGCACGTAACTGTCATGAAAATTCTACAGTTTTTCGCTTTTTCACAGCAAAAGCGTGGCTCCGCTCAGAGCTCTTTGTCACGCAAAAGCAAGAGACGATAGAACGATAGAATGGCAACATGTTAGGAACTCTTATCTAAAAATATTACAGTCGTTTCTTTTTAGATCCATAGTTCTAAATATGTCGTATAAAAATATTAAATTATGCATGTGTAAAAACAAATATGTGCCATAATGCAAGCGTATTTTCAACAGGTTTTTGACATCCACTAGCAAATATAGGTGTATAAAACCATTTATAGATTTACTAGGCGACGCAAAGAAGAACAAAATTCAGAGGGTATAAAAATTGCCAATTTCGCACAGTCATCCATTGAATAGGTTTGATATTTCAAAATAGTCTTGAAATAAATGTCCAAAATTTGTAATACTTTACACCTTCAAATAAATCAATGCGATTCCACTTACCTTTTAGAAAAACTCCAAATATTATGGCACTATCGATAGTATCGGTGGTTTGTAATTTTTCGAAATATCAAGGTTTTACTTCGTGATGTGGAGTATTTTCTTATAAATAAGGCCACAGAAACAAAAAGGAGAAAACATAATACAAAAATTTTTCGAAGTACCTTTTTTTTGGTCATAAGTCATGGTGAAATCCGTTTTATCTCAACTTTTATTGATTTCGATAGTACTATCGATAGTATCGATAGTTTAAACTATTGTACTCATAACTAACGAGTGGCGCCACTATCGATAGCATCCCAGCTCTACTGAATGCAGTCTGCGATCGCACTTTGAGATTCAATTTTATATTGCAACAGTGTTACCAAACCACACAAACTCGTAAATATGGCGCAGATTTTGCCCAGGTGGCAACGCCATTTGCAATTCACAGCGAAAGGGTAACACTGCACCGGCAGTTGTGGGACTTCAATATTCAAACATAGAAAACGAATAACAATTAAAATACATTTTTCATTTTTGCTTCGTGATTTTATTTGTGTCTTGAGTAATGTACAAAATGTACAAAATACAAATATAAATATGTATGCAATTGGTGCTGTTTTTTACTTTCGTAGTATTTTACTATTCTTTTTTTTTACTAAAAGCTGGCAGTGTTGTTTCATGTTTTTTCATAAGGACGTTTAGAATGCACTTAATTTAAAACCGATTTATGTTCTGTTTGTTCTTGACTTAACTAGTTTACCCGATTTGAGGTAGTTTTGGGGTACAATTGGGCACACCCATTGTATATGTAAGGCTTGCGTGGGGATATTTTTGCAATAATTTTGAATATATTTACTTTTAGTTTTTTCTAAGATGTTTTTCAATTTTCGGTTTTAATATACATAGCACTTAAGCTTATTCATTTTTACAGTTTCTTATGGCTTAAATCTGTATATACTTTTGGCTTAATACTAGGAAAATAGAAGTCTTTTTTTAATGATTTGAAAATTTCGAATCCCTTGAGCATCAAGTTTATATACTGTAAACCTAATCAGTTCCGATTACATCTAAATACAAAATATGATTATTCGAATTTATATTAATTTTTATCAAACGTTATACTACTAAACGATTAGTACAATATCGATAGAAATGCTTAGCTAAATGGTAGCACAATTATGCGTTCATTACGTAGAGTAGACGATTGTCGTATATTTTACAAAAAATAATATAATACATACCACATAAATCGTGTCTGTACGCATATTGCACGCAATAAATGAACTTACGAAAACGATAGATACAATAAAACTATAAACTAGAAACTATAAACTTCGAACTTTAAACCATAAACTAGAAACTTATTCACTGTCCAGTTGGCAAACAATTAACTAAATAACAAAACTTTAACTTTTCAACGTATACGAAAAAACAAAAATAAATCCATAATCGTATAATTTGGAAAACAACAAAAAAAATAAATGCGACGACTGGCAACGACAGTTATACTTGGAAGTCATTAAAGTACGTCTCCGTAACGCGTATCTTCTCCATTCGCATGTTGAACAGTGTCACACCATTGAGTATATTGAAGGCAACGGCAAAGACTACGAGCGCCGTATAGGTGCCCAGAGCTATCCACCAGAGAAGCTGTTCGTGCAGCTTCTGCTCGAAATTCTTGAGCACCAGCAGACCAATGGTTAGGCCTGCCACGGCTCCCGCCAAGTGTGCCACATAAGAGACAGCCGCTGAGCTGGCGCCTACCTGCCCAGGAAGTGCATCCTCGCCAGCGTATCGCGCATAAATGGCAAAACCAAAGTCAAGAGAGGCTGCAAGGAACAAACAAAATGCGAATTGACAGCGCACTCTGGGTTAGGTAAAACTTACCAAAGATGAGTATGAACGCCAGTCGAATGACGCCGTAACGCATCTGGTGGTAATTGAGCAGCACGTTGGCCAGATGTGCTGCCAGTAATGCGTAAACACCGCCACTGGCGCCCACCAGAAACACCTCGGGATCAAAAATGCTGGTGCCCAGGGAGCCGGCCAGCACGCCAGAGAAATAAATGCAGGCGATGCGCGTCGATCCGTGCACCATCTCCAGTGGCAGGCCGAACACCAGCTGCACAACCACATTGAAACCCAGATGAAACCAGCCAGCATGCAGCACCATATATAGCACAAAACGCCAAATCTCATGACGCCTATCGGGCCTATAAATGAACATTGAGTCGGTGGGTATAGGTCCCGTTGCCGCTGTCTCGCCCACGGCCAACGTATGATACACAAAGAAGCCCAGCTGCGAAATGAAAGTAGCAACTAAATCAAAACCATAACCATGGGTTCCATGGAACTCACCTCTACAATTGTGATCAGTATTATGAAAACGGGTGGCGGGCAGCATGTGTAGCGATCCGCATAGTATTTGCGATCACGCTCCTCCGGCAACACCTCGACGGCCACAGCATGTATCATCTTCCTAAAGAGCGGCGGTTCACTAAGCACCAGCTGAAAGTCGTTCTCAGAGCACACTTCTCGATCTCGATGATGTACGGCGCATTTGAAGCTGCGCGTTCGCTTCCCGCTCATCTGTAAAGAATCAGAGATGAAACGAAAATACTATAGAATAAAATTTAGAATCTATAACTGCTTAATCTATTCAAAATAAAACCAAGTTTAAAGAATCTATTATAAAACCAAGTTTATATCTTAATTACTATATTCTAAACAATAATTCTTATGGAACATAACCACAATAAACTGCGAATAGTTTTATTACAGGGTCAAAAGCAAGTATACCCATTTATTTCGAATGGTCCACAAGAGAAGAGTGCGAGAAGGCATTATAAATTATAACAACTGTCCATGGGAAAAAGTCTTGAAATTGCTTCACGTTCCAATTGGGCATATATAGTACATACTGTGAGTATTTTAGGTATCTGAGTGGTAAAATCTGCATGCATAAATCTTTAACCCCAAAACTAAACGAGCCATAAAATTATGAAAACGAGTGTACGAAATACAAGCGCTTAACTTTTGGTACAACTGACTAGCATAGTTAGACTGATGATGAGATGAGGCTGAGGGAGCGAGAGAGCGAGAGAGCTAGAGACGGATTGCAAAACTAAATAAATTTTATTATGTAATTAAGATGTTCACAAAAGATGAGCGAGCGGGGCGAGCAATTAAGGCCCTCATAAAACCTAACAGCACAACTACCAGTGGAGAGAGAGAGAGATAGTGAGAGAGAGAGAGGGAGGGAGGGAGGGTAGTGGGAGGGTCGGAGACAACTACAACTCGACGAAAAATCTGCAAAAGGCGGAAAATGTGTATTGTGTATTTAATTAAAACTGAGACTGTGACAGCCAGCGAGAAAAATCCAAAATGAAGCCTACGCGCAATTAAAATTTACCATTACGAAACGCGAAAAAAATTGTTCCAATTCCAAAAAATAACAACTAAAATATACCTTATAAACTACCGAGGGTTTCATATTAGCTTGTCAAAAAAGTCCTGCGGTATTTTGATTGATTGATCGTGTTCGATTGATTTTTGTTTCTTTTCAGTCGTTGGTGAATTATAGCGTAGCAAATATGGAGCAAAATAAAGAGAAAATACGGCATATTTTACAGTCCTAGTACGAGGCGAGGCCGCCAATAAAATCTTTGCAGTTTATGGACCCGATACAGTTTCCATTTCCACCACACAACGATGGTGTTAACGTTTTCGTTCTGGTGTAGAGGTGGTCGAAGATGCGCCACGCTCCGGAAGCCCTGTCGTCGAAAATTGCGCTAAAATAGCTCAATTGGTCGAAAGAGACCGTAGAATCGGTCAAGAGCTGGGCATGAATCATCAAATCGTTATAAACCATTTGAAGACCTTTGCAGTCACTAAGAAGCTGAAAATACGGCAGGATTTTTTTTGACAACCTAAAATATACATATTTTTGAAACGCAGCAGGAAAATTTTTCATTATAAATTTTAAAAATATACCCTAATTACTTCTGCTGCCTACAGGGTATATCACAGAAGAAAAAAATCACAAATTAAGCTCACAAACTAAAAGGCAAAAAGGGAAGGCGAACAAAATAGTTACTTCCGCTGCGAAAACCACAGCATTGTGGGGCCGTGGGAGTTAACAAGTGTCGCTGCTAGTTAGCCGTGCGAAGAGACAGACTGCCATAGTCTAATATAAGTAATTATCAAATTTGGTTTAATTGATGAATTGCCTGCGGCGCTAATAGCTTGTGCCTCTTCTCCTGATCCCCTCGCATAACAAACACAAACATATGCAACCACAACAAGGTGGCAACGCCAGACACACTCGACACTCGACACACACACACACACACACACACACACAACACATATACGAAATAGTGGAGTATTGGAATCGCACAATATAACGGCATAAATTTACTAGATAAGCCACTCATTGAATACTCAATTGACGAATGCAGGAAAATGAGCAAATCGATTAAAGAGTGAAACGTATAAAATATTAATGCATGTGTACTTTGTCATTTTTTTTCCGTTTCCTTCTTACTTACGCAGTGCGACTTTAATTTGGCGCGCTTTATACTTGTGGCAACAATTAACTTATCGATGATGTTGGAGTTGATGTTTTTGTAGCATAATCTTTAATATTCTTTTAATTGACAATTAACAAACTATATATATATATATGTATATACATTAAACATTTAATTAATATATTTAATTGAAAGCTAGTCGCCGCCTTCACTTTACACTTTGTGCTATTTTTCTAAATATAGTGCTGCCACTTGTTAATGTTGCTGCCCACTTGCTACCGTTTTTCTTATTCGTTGGCCAGGGCTGAAGTAATATCAATTCTCATCTCCTTTTGCTTTCCACTTCCGTAAAAATTGTGAAAATTCAAATGGGCAACTTTTTACTTCCGATTTGTCGTTTCTACGTATTAAATTGTTAAATATTGACAATGGCAAACGCACAATTGGAACACCCAAATGCATTGTGTAACAGTGATAAATCTGGTTTGGCCAACAAAAGCAACAACAACTTCAACAAAAACAACAACAGTGAGAGATCAAACGAAAAGAGGCGGCGGCAGACCATATAGAGCCAATAGGCCGAGGCGATGCCGGAACATTTCTAACAAATAATTGTTTATCATTTGTTTTGTGACGTGCACGACGGGTGTGCGAATTACATTAAACCCTAGGCAGCACCTACTGTCCTCGTTCTGGGGCTGCGTTTCGTTTCAGTTTGGTCGTCCTTGCGGCTGAGCCTGATAATGACATTACCAAGCGGCAGCACCCCATGACGTCACAGCGCGGCAGTCAGCCAGGTAAATACTGGATACTCACCGATCCGCATTTCATTTAAGTGAGTTAAATATACAGTCAGACAGGCATACATTCTATTTTTGTTCCATTCACATAGCCCAGCACACGATGCATGTGTGTGTGTGTGTAAATGTCAATGTGAATGTATAGGATGTGTGGATGCGATGTGGATGTGGCAACGTTTTTAGGTCGCAAACATAAAGCGACAAATTGACGCAAAACATTTAACACACTCCCCCGCCAACAGACAACACAACACGCACGCACACACAACACACACACTCACACACATGCACATAACATGGTCAACATCGCCCATACCGAAGGGCGCTCAACGCCGCCGGCGAGCGACTACAGCAATGGGC
>JBANCZ010001231.1:0-23472 GCA_037040025.1 Sphaerogastrella javana | reverse complement strand
CTGTATAACTTAACGGGTTTGGCACTGCTTTAAAAGCAGCACAGAAACAGAGATAGAGAGAGAGAGAGAGAGAGAGAGAGAGAGAGAGAAAGATAGAAAAAGAGAGATAGAGAAGGAGAGATAGATAGAGAGAGGGGGAGAGAGAAGGAGATAGAGATAGAGAGAAAGGGAAGGAATGATGTATGTAGAGAAAGAGCTAAAAATCAAAAGCCATGCGTATTACACAAGACTAATTGTATTAGGCCCACAACTTGCAACTAGCTGCAACAACCAGCTACAACTGCAACTGCAACTGCAACATGTAATGATTTCTCACATAAATAAACATATATATATATATATATATAGTTGTACATGTATACCATATGCCATATAACATATAACATGTAACATGGCCTGTGTTTGCTTGAATGTAGAGGAGAGCATGGCTAAGCTATCTGTAGTATAGGCGGCAAGCTGTAAGAAATTTGACCAAAAGAAACACATGATATAAGCACATTAATAATTTGGCATGCGAATTATACATAGATCGTAAAACTTGCTGCTTCGAGTCGAGTTTTCGAATGGGAATTCGCTTTCATTGTTGGCATCTGCTATGAAATTTTAACTACATTCGAGTTACTAGTTAATCGATGTATCTGGCAGTCAAGAAGTGGTAGAAGAAGAGGTGGTAGTAGAATCTGCAGTTGCAACTCCACGTTGCAGTTTTCTCTTTTAGCCATTGCAATTTTTCATTTCGAAGTTGTCTTTTATGCTTCATTAAGACGCAGATTCATTAGGCGCGTTTGATGCCTGATGCTTTATAGTTGCTATTGATAATTGTCAAGTTGATTATTATCTGTTTGCCGATTAACTAATGAATTAATAGTTGAACTTGCATAATGGTTGGGAATTTGCATAGGAATTTTTATAACATTTGAATTTCTAATTTAGGTATAGGTACTTTCGATCAACTTTTATTGACTATTCATTTGAGAATGAGAATATTTAAACTGAATTTAAATATTTCAATAAAAATTAAATAAAGTGTAGTCATTTTTAAAGAAAAAAAAAAATAGAAGATGTATTTTTAACCTGCTTTGTTTTAGTTTTATTTATTTGAAATGTGCGACTGCATAAAATATTGGCAAGTTTTCAAATTTATTGAGCTTAATTCGCGTCTCAATTCGCACCATTTAAAATTCTATTTGTATTCTGAGCTTGTTTTCCCTCTACTCTATTTTTATGGCTCGAAATTAGCGAACAAATTGTCAAGTGTGTCTACAGAGAAAGGCAGAAAGACAGAGGCAGAGATAGAGAGAGACAGAGGGGGAGAATGAGAGAGAAAGAGTGTCGTAGTGTCTGGGAGCCCAAGGGCACTGCGAGGCATATTTATGAGGTTCGTTTGGCTCGTTTATCGGCCTGACGTTGGCCATAAACTTGCACAAAGTTTTTTCTTGCAGCATATATAGTATTCCAGCTGGTGCGTGCGAAAATCAAGACGGAGGAAGACAGGTGTGTCAGTAGTATGGAATCTAGAGCAAATATTATGTAAATTTTCATGCAAAAAAGAAAAAGAAAAAGAAAATCAAACCTGAAGCTATAATCCTACGCAGCTAAAAAGCAAAATAAAATTGCAATTGCCAATGCATGCCGTTATTTAATGTCCATATCCAGGTCCATGTCCACATCGACGTCCAGGTCCACGTCCATGTTCATGTCCCCTGTCTGAGTCTGAGTCTCTGATTCTGTTACTGCTCCTATTACTGTTGCTGTTTCTATCCAGGTGTCGATGTGGTCAAGCGGTTCGTTGGGTTTTTAATTACCCAGCAGTGCGTAGCAAAGCGAAAAGTAACGGCCCCGGCGGTGATAGAACAGGATCGGCGCGACATGCAAATTAATAAGCCAGCCAGAATATCAGTCATCGAGAGCGACTGAAAGCGGAAGGCGGATGGCGGATGGCGGATGGTGGATGGCGGATGGCGGATGGCGGAGAGAGGATGTAGGGGCAGGCAGCGTTAGGTGCGTAAGCGTGGAGCGCCCGCAGCGTTTCAGGTTGAGTTTGTGCAAAAATATTGCTGCGCCACAATTGCATAATTTATGCGAAATTTATTTAATCTATTAGACGCACTGACCCGCAACGGGAGATCCAAAAAGATACACAGAACCAACGTGCAGTACGGTGAACAAACAGTGCGACAGAGACAAAAGAACGCAACGTGCAACGTGCATCTTGCATTTCGCATTTTGCATTTTGCCATCCAGCAAAAGCAAAAGCAAATGATAAATTACCCGTCTAACTGCATGTGGCAAATTAATCATATTTATTTGTTGTCTACCTTGTTGTCGGTGTGTCTCTCTCTATCTTCCCCCCCCCTCTCTCTCTCTCCCTCTCACTCTGTGGCTAGATCTGTTTTATTTGTTGTTGTTTTTCGCCTGGGAGTCGTGTGGGCATTGATGTAGCGTTGTATGCCATATAGAGTCTATGGAGATTGATGTTGGCATCGCGCTGAGTGTTGGTCTTCTGGAGCTTATCGCTTGCATTGATTGCCAGCTATTCAATGGGCCTGCTGCTCTTTGAGCAGGGCAGCCAAACAAAAGACTTGAGCAACAAACGTGGCGAAACGAGACTCGCTAATCAAATGCAAATGAAGAGCGTAAATGAAAAGCATAAATGCGAACAAAAGAAAAGCCAAAAGAAACATTACGTAAGAGCAAAAATATTAAGAATTAATTTGTGAGTATGTGCCAGGGAGTCAGTGACCTTGTCAGTGAAGCCTCCACAAACTTAGCAGCCACCAAATGTGGCAAATAAAAATCTATTTAAAATGCTTGTGTCGTTGCTTCGCGCTTGACGTCACCACGCTGCCTCGCTGCCACGCAATGTGGCGCAATTCACACACACAAACAAACAGAACATGCCCAAAGTCAATGACACTGCAGAAAAGAGCGAAATTTAACAAGCGGCAGCTGCTACGACAACAGCTCCGACTACGCCATACCCTACAAACAAAGAGCATTAACAGCAAAAGAAAAGCAATTGATAGCTCTAGAGTCTAGATGAGTGTAAAGACGTCAAGTGCTGTGCAAATTCGAATAAAACGAGCTACAGTTTAAGCAAACTAACTACAATAGAATTACTATTATGAAATTAAAAATAACTTGAAAAATTAATTCATATTTATTTTTCAATCGATTTATATTATTTAGATTAGTTTTAAACCTATGAAATGACATAGTTATCGTCATCATATACCAATTTCTCGAAAAAGTTGCTCACAGCGTTGCCTCACTGTAGCAATAAATGTTTTGTGTTTGCTTTAAGCCAAGTGTCTGGTCCACAGATACATCAACGTTTTCAGCAACTACAGCCACGGCTATAATACAACTCCAACTACTACTCACTGCTCTAACTCCAGGTTCAACTCAAATTCTGACTTCATTCAATAGACTTTCAAGAATCAACACTAAAACGCGGTGCAGAGCTGCCTCGGCACATGGGGCCATAAAAAAATGTGCTCATTATTTTGTTGTAAGTACATTTAATGACAATAATAACAGGCAAATGAAAATATGATAAAAAATGGGGAACAAGATGAACAAAAACGCGAAAAGGGAGCTCACACAGTCATAAACACTTAATGTCATACAGTTTTTCTAACTCCATTTATTTTTGTTGTTTTGTCGGCCTGTGGCCTCTTTAATTAGAGCCAAACATGCAGAGCAAAATAGATATAGAAAGCGAGAAAGACAGAGAGATAGAGAGTGAGAGAGAAATTGTTCCATTTGCTTTTCAGCACATTCAGCGCAGACTTCTAATTATATAGATTGGTATATCTGCAATCTAAGATCTATCTCTAAGTTTTGCCTAATGAATGAACGCAGTGAAATGAGCGCGCCTCATGCGATGAATATCAGTGACAAAATCCAAATGCTGTTTAATTAATTTATTGAAACTGCGCAACTGTAAATGAAAATGAAAAAAAAAAAAAAAAAACAGCAGTAAAATATCAAAGCGTATCGAACTAGAGCAGCGCCATAAAAATCTTTGAAAAATTATTGCGCAAATTTGAAGCGCGCGTTCGAGTTGACTTCCCTGTTCAACGAAGCAAGTTCGTGTCTTGAGTCTTTTGATATGGTAGCTAGAGCAGGCTGCGTGACGAACGCTTGAGATGACAGTTTGATAAATTGTGCAAGGCAACATTGTAAGTATAGGTAGATCCAGCTTATAGAGACTATTTTGACCATATTGGTAGTAGCTTCGCGACTGATGTCTCTTGATTAGCTGGCTCCTTGTATCATTCCTGTTCAAATCGTGTCACGACACGTGATCAGCTCTAAACGAGAACCGTAACTGCAAATGGTGCAAACTGAGTGAACTGAGCAAACTGTACTGTAAGCCGCAGGCAGCTTATCAAACATGCATGCGTTTGATGGCCAAATTGCATGGCCCAAACCAAGCAAAAAAAGGGTTGTCTCAACCACAGCTAAGCAAAGAAAACAAGAGGAAAATGTGAATAAAACAAAACAAAGCGAACACACAAAAAAAAAGAAAAAAGGAATCGAGTAGCTCCCGCCAGTAATTGAAAAGAAATGCCCAAGATGCATATCCCAAAACGAAATGCCAGAGTAAATTAAACAACAACTTCAACAACAAGAGGAGAAAGAAGAAGAAGAAGGCAAGGCAGGCGGCGGTTGGATATCAAGCGTAGTGCAATTTGCTTTTGCCCGAAACCGATTTCGGTTTTGTTGTTCTTTATTTTGCTTGTTGCAGATCTCTCAGCAGATCCAGGAAGCAAATAATTTTACAGTCGAAATGGTTTCGCTTTTCTTCGCTTCCAGCACATACAAACATTGAGGCGGGGGCTATGCCATGGCACAAACCAAACTCAACCCACCTCACCTCAAATGAACTGAACTGCACTGAATTGGATTAGATTGGATTACAATCTGATGGGTATGGGCTGGCAGCAGGAGATGGCTGCAGATGCGACTATGGTAGATGGCAGAAGATGGGAACAGTTTGGTTTGGTTGCTAGAATTACGTTTGATTTGCATTCGATGGCATTGGGCTTTGTCCAAAAGCGATTGAAGGGTTTGGCGCGTAATACAGACTGCGGTTTCGTTCTTCTTCTAGCGGTTTAGGATATATTGAATTGCAGAGATGGTATAGTGTAGATTATTGGTGAAGATTGTATGATTGACTTTGAAGTAACACAACATGAACTTTGTTTGTCCATAAATCGAATAGAACCACAGATGACAGCGTTAGGGGAGCTATAGAGACCTATTAATCATTATACTCCATATCTGGAAAACATTTAAAGCTGAAAAACTTAAAGTAAGAAAATTTTGTTTGATAAATATCTAGAAAGGTGTCGGTGATGCTAGCCTAGTTCTGACGCAGGTCATTTGATCTTTAATCAGAGCCCAGAATTCTTTAATCTACCAACCGCTCAAAACAGTCTTTAATTATCCAATGTTTAGTGTATTTTGACTATCATGATTTGATTGTCGTGTTGTCTCGATGTTAATAACAAACAATTGAAGAATATCTTCTGTAGAATTTCAATTAAAATGTCGCCCAGTTGGCAATTAAAAGCGCCACAGCAACGCAGAGGAAAATGCTGTTAACAATGCCGCTTTGGCATTGGCATGTCCAAAACGGTTATTAACGTGGCCAAAATGCCGACAGACGGCATGTGTTTAGCCAAGCGTTGCAAGCCCAAAAGCCACATAGAAACTATTAAACAGAGAACAGAGTCAGACGGAGAGAGAGAAAGGTAGAGGCAGACAGAAAGAGAGAGCGAGAGGAAAAAGAGGCACAGCAACAGCTGTGGCAAGTGGCAAGAACAACAAAAACGCGAGACAAATGCTGTTTTCAACAAGTTTGCTGCAGTGGTATTGGTGGTTCTGATGGTGGTGAAGGTGGCGGTAGTGGTACTAACATAGCGAGATGGCCATCAACATCATCATCTGGCGGGCTGACCCGGGCCATAAACTACGCAGAGACTATCAAGATGCGTCTTGTTGAAAGAATGGAATGCTCTACCCAGAGACCCAGTTGAACAATTATAAATCATGATGCTCTTGTCGCAGCACTCAACAAACTTGCAAAATACGCCACACCCCGCTCTGCCTCTCAGCTTTTAGCCTCGCTTGCAACTTCTTCTTCGTCTTCTGCTTCGATACTCACGCAAGCCAAATAATAATGTCAATTGCAGGTGTGGGGCTCGGCCAAAAGTTGCTTTTGGGCAGCGTCTAGACTCGATGTGTAGACTCTTTCCCTCTCTCATTCTCTTCTCTTTCGTCTCTTTTTTGGGCATTTGTTGCAGCTGCCACTTCGTCTCGCCGCAGACAGACGCCCACAGTCCATTTTGGGGCATTTCTTCCTCAGGCGGCGGCTGCTAATTCAACGCAAATCGCAAATGGCCAAAAATAATATATAGCCTTGTTGCCACTGCCACTGCCTCTACTACCAGGGTTGCTTCTACCGTCTTTCGCTTACCCCTTGCCCCTTCTACTTGCTTCAAGTCTGCTACAACAACAACAAAAGATGTTGCATTTATTGTATGCAATAAATTTTGTCCGGTCACTTGGTCACTTGGCTTTGTCTGTGGATTTCCTGTCCCATATAGGACTCAGCACAGCGAGACCCAACTAGCGAAATTTTTGACCATACACTAAGAGAAATTCCAGGTCATACCTTTTTGGATTTCTATAGAAATTTGGATGATATTCCACAGAATATAAGGTTTATTTAATCAATTTGTTCTCAATAAATTTTTTATTTACAAATTCACATATTATATATATGAAGAATTGGTTCTTTAAATTTAGGTTTAAGTTTGCCAGATTTAAATTGAATTTAAATTTGCCCTTTATTGTATAAAAATTCTAGTTAAATATTTTGAAATCTTTTTGCACAGTGCACACACACACACTTTATCTTCACACACCTTAAGTGTTTTGCTGGCTGCACCATCATTTATTGGATAGAATGAAAACCACAAGAACCACAATGATCAGCAATAATCATATACACCTTAGCTCTATGATAGCTGTACTCTCTCTCTTTCTCTCTCACTCTCTCACTCGCTCTATCTTTTTCTATTTCTCTATATCTATCGCACTCTCTCTTCTCTTTCCTGCTCTTCCTCACCCTTTCACTGTGGATCTCCTACTGCTTTTGCGTGCTCGTAATTAGCAATTGGGTCGCCGGTTCAAAGGTCAGCCACAGCCTTAGCCTCAGCCTTAGCCCCAGCCACAGCCCTAACAGATTTACCAATTTGGCCACGCTCAAAAACGGCGTTTGATTAATGTTTTGCGGCTGTCTAGTGCTTTGAGCCGTATCGCATTACACGCCTCGCACACTCGCAGACAGAGAGACAAACCCCGAAATCAAAATAAACTATTGAGAGAATTTGTGTGTCATCTATGCTCTCCCTCTTTCTCTATCTACCTCTTACACTGCCCGATCCCCATCCAGCACCGGCGTACTGTGGTATGTGTGTCAGTTGTTGTTTTTATGGTTTGTTTTTTGATAAATGAGTCGAGATGTATGGACGTTGCTTTACTATACTGTCTCAAATGCTATCTGTCTTACTCTCTCTATCTCTCTTTCGATCTGCGTAGCTACCTCCCTCTCTCTCTCTCTCTCTCTCTCTCTCTCTAGTTCCATTTGCTTCTATAATTCTGTCAGTACAACTTTATTGCCAATTAGGCGCAAAAAGGCAACATCGTAGCTGCCATTGCATTCAGAGAAAAGCAATTATTCGCCGTGCTTAAATCACAGCCAGCAGCTGTTGCTCCTCATCATCACCAGCATCAACAGCAGCATCAGCATCAACATCAGCATCAGCAACAACAGTAGCAGCAGCAGCAACAAACTGCAACAGCAGCAGCAACTGTTGTTGATGTATTTAATTGCAAATATGGTAAAAGCAACGCGCCTGTCCGACAACACTTTCACACCAAAATGGTAATACCACGACCAGAACAACTCAGGCAATAATAGACAATATAAGAGCCAGTCGGCTGGTTTATGTTGAATGTGATAAAACTAGGAAAATACCCTGTAAGTTGAAGTGAGCTTCAAGTAAATACCAAATTGTAAAATATATAAACTCAATTGATACGTAGCTTAACATCAATTTTAATTTAAATAAACTATAATATGATCTGAATAGAGTCATTCCTAGATCTTCTATGTAGACTGGAATCAGGATTAAATATTTGTATTAAATATGCAAAATAAAAATATCTACTGTACATATTATTTATGAATATAATATTATACTCTCTATGCATATCATGTACAAGTATTTATTGGAATTGAATAAATAAATTAAAACAAAAATAAATAAAATTTCAACTAAATGATATATGTCTAAGAACTTGAAGCTTGAATTCGATGACTGTTTAGTAGTGAACTTAATGTTTTGTATGTTATTACGTTAGTTCTCTGTGTACCCTATGAACAGTGGTAAATAGTTATAGATAAATAATATTACAATTTTAATATACTGTTAAGCGCAGCCAACTTCACAGCTTTGCTTTTGTATTCGTGGTTGTTGTCTTTGCTGCTCGTTTGTACTAATAATAGGGACAAACTGCTGTGCAAGCTCTCATGGGAACATTGCAATATTGCCACATTTAGTTGCAAATTGAATTAATTTTTATGATTAGGGAGAGAGCAGTGGAATTTAGTTGATTATGCTGTGGATGCCACATGGTTATTAGCAATAGCCTAGGCTGGTTACAGTTAACAGCTACTTAATCGCTCGCTCCCTCTGCCACCCAAAACTGTAAACGCATTTTTCACAAATTACTTTATAAGCAACAGCAACAACAGCAACAACAAGAGGAACAAATAACAATAAGCATGCAACATCTGCGTGGCAACTCGCTTTCGTTGAGGCTTTTAGCGGTAAAGTTTCTGAATCCTCTCTTCGTGTTGGCATTGAAGGGGGGCAATACAATGTCTCAGCTGCTGCTGGTGCTGCTGCTGATTCGTGAGTGGCATGTGGCAGGGTGCAGCGGCAATACACGTACTATGTACACCCATATATTCTTCCCTCAGCAATTTGGTTCTGCCACACGGCGGAAACTGACAATTTAGCAAATGCCACCGCGTAGCGCCAAGCTAAGAGGAATGTTTGTGGCAAAGCGAATGAATGAATCGACTGACTGAGTAACTGAGTTAGCCAGTGAGTGTGTGAGTGTGTGAGTGTGTGAGTGTTTGAGTGTCTGACTGTGTGTCCGTGTCAGTGGCAGTGGCAGTGTCGGTGCTGTGGCACTTGTGGGTGCCGGATTGCAACAACGTAATGTTTTGCCTTTTAGCTATGCAAATAGTTTAAGAGCTACTGCCAGCTAATACTCTCAACTGAGTCCAAACTATGAATAGTATGAGTGTGTGTGAGTGTGCATTCACCGAGTTATGCTACATTTGCAACGGTGGTATGCAACAAACAACATGTTATAGCCGCTGCAACTACCGCGCATACAGTGTGAGAAATTACACCAAAATTCTGCAAAAAAGCAACACATTAATTGATATAATAGTAATAATTATTAAAGAGCCCTGTATACATAAATAATACATATTTAAAAACACATTGTTATAAAAAATGAAACTAAATATGTCTATGGTATATAAGTTTGATTCTTTAAAAATATTGAGATAAAACCTATAGAAATGTTTTGGATTTGTACAATTTATTTGTTAATATACATAAAATATTATCATTATATTTTTAAAATATATGTATTTATAAATCTAAGTCACATTGTACAAAAATTATACAAATTATATGTATATTTAAAAACTTTACCACTTTCAAAAGATTGATCAATCATATTGACCAAAAAGCTGAGACAATTGTCTACAATGAATGAATTGATTGAATGGGGTATAGAGTAGTACCTTATATTTCGTAATATTACAACTATTTGTTGTAAAAGTATAATAATAATATTACAAATAAAAGTAATAATATTTATATATATATATTATACCGTATGTATTCAATATCACATGGATCTGAACATATACGAATATATATTTTGTAAATTTGCCACTTTAAAAACAATTAACAATTATCGTCTCAGTGTTTTTTCTTCAATGTTGCGGTGAGTACAAGTTCAAGTTGAAGTCCGAGTCATAAAGCTGATGGGGCAGCTACTGCTATGTTGTGGCAGTTGCAACTGTTTGCTGTTGCTGGTGTTGCTGTTGTTGCTGCTGTTGCTGCTGTTGCTGTTGTTGCTGGCCGGTTTACAGTTGTTTTGGCTTAGCGTGCTTTTTTCTTAATATTCTTTTTTTTTAGTTGGTTTTCTTTTTCATGTCTAAACTGTTGTGTAATTTAATTAGCCAGCTGCGCATAATGTTCAGCAAGTGCCAAGTGCAAGTTGCCAGCGCACATTTACCGTTCGAGTAGATGCAACAGGCGGCAGTAACAGCAACAGCTACTGCAACAGCTACAGCTACAGCAACAGCAAAAGCAATAGGAGCGATAGCAACTCGAGTTTTGCATCTCATGTGGCAATGTCGATGTCGAAGTCAAAGTCGGAGTTGGGGTCCCCGTTCCCTGTCTTGCCATCGCCTCGTCGTCTGCAGCAATTAATCATGCGTCTAATTTAAGCGTCCGTGTCGGCATTAAACACAACTTTCGTCCCGCCAGAGAGCGAGAGAGGAGAGGAGAGAGACAGAGAGGGAGAAAGAGAATAGAGATAGAGAGACACTGGATCTATACCTGATTTTTCAACCATTTCTTCGATTGAATTCAATGCCTGTCGGCAGAGTATACCGTACCAAGCAAACACACACAGTTTCCGGCTTTGATGAGCCTCACTTCAAGCATCGCTTCGACTGATGCAATCAGTTGGCCACAGTCTATAGCCTATAAATGGCCAATTCGTAATTGCGTCATTTTAAACAATTAGCAAATAAAAAAATACATTAAAATAGTGCTTCAAGCAATAACAGTCACATAAACAAATGCACAAAAAGCGCAAACATTTTAGCTATGGGAGATTTATGAAGCCTGTGTCTGCATAATATTAGCGCTCACTGTGTTTTCTTCTATTGAAAGTTGTTACTAACAGATAATTGATAGAACAGTTGAATGATTCTGATATCATAAATTGAATTCGATTCGTTGATTTTAGCACTCATTAACATTCTGTATTGTGAATGTTGATGTTCTTCTTCTATTTTGAAAATTATCTAACAGAGTAATGCTGAATGTACAATAAATCTGGCTCGCCTTATCTATTTCTTTTCAATTTTTATCTTCATAGTTTGTATTTCTGTCCTGAATGTCTTTCAAAGGAAATGCTTCGAAAATGCATAATCCCTCCTTTGATGTATGATCGAACATCTGTCAGAGCGAAATAACATAGACAAAATGTTTATTCAGCATGCGAACTATGGGCTAAGCCTAATTCGCAAGTCTCAGACCCAGCGCACAAAGGAAACTAAAGACCGACCACCCGGAAAAGACCCTTCTTAACTGCTGTACTCTATATACACACATATCCATAACAACCATACTCTGCATGTTATTGCTCCTTTGCTCCTTAACTGTAAACTGTAAGCCATTACCTGGGCATGTTTTTGCCACTAGACTTTAGCATTGGCCAGTTAATGTGGTGCTGGTACTACCGAGGGTCTATCTAAAGACTACCAAGAGACTACTGAGAGACTCTTTGGGAGTATTATACGATAGTAACTGCCATAGCACAGTAAGCAGTCTAGTTTTTTAAAATTTTTTTTTTTAATATGTGCATATTTTCAAAGTTGACTTGGGCCCCCACAACCTCAACGAAAAACAACATTTAAACCGAAGGCCCCAAGGTCCGAGACCCGAGTTGAACTGCAGGTAACTAAGCACTTTACAATTATCACATTTGTGGCCACATTGTGAGTCGGGGGCCCCATAAAAACGACGCCGTGTGTGACGCTTGCAATTTGAGTTTTGTACGAATGTGTGTCCATCTATACCTACAGCTCTTTCTCGGTCTTACTCATTCGATCGACCATCTCTGTTGCTCGGTGCAATCATTTTTTTGCAGTGGTCTTTCAATTGCTTTGGGCTCTGCTGGGGAAGCTAAACAAGTTTGTTTATTGACTCGCCCACTTTGATGAATTTACGCAGCAACATTGACACATTGATACTGGCCATGTCTGCGAGTATTGAATGGCAAATGCATTAACATAACTCTCCGCCGGTATGTGGACAACACCCACAAGTCACTGGTTACTAACCACTAGCCACTAGCCACTAGCCACTAGTCACTAGCAACTAATCACTAGTGGGGCGGGAGATGTGGTGGGCGGCAGACTGGCGCTGACCTTTCAACCAAAATGCGACGCTTACTAATTTGTTTTTTAATGCCTCGCCGTTAAATGTAATTGGTCATTTATGCGTCAATGAGAGACAAGACTGCCCGAAAATACACTGTGCCAAAATGTGTAATGGAATATTGTTGAATATAATGCCATAAACAATTATTGATCCTCTGTCTTTTGGCAACTACAATTTCTTAATATTTAATTGCTACTTTCAAGCATTGAATTAATTATTTTGTTTGTCAATTGAATGGTTGAATGGAATTTCTCTCGGTGTATTTGCAATTGCTGCTCTGATGTGACTGCTATTTGCGTCTAGGGGGTTGCTGCAGCAAGTAAATTACCAGTATTTCCTGCTGCTTGCCGCCTGCTGTCTGTCTCCTTGTTGCCATTATGCCTCCTGCTTCTGCTGCTGCTGCTGCTGCTAACTTCTCTCGACTCAAGATTGATGATAATCGTGCGTCGTGTGTGTCAAGATTGTTGCTTTTGTTGCCAGCAATTTGTTGCAAAATGCGATAACAAAACGCTATCAGCAGCAGCAGCAGCGAACGGCAACAGCTGCAACTATTGCAACCAACTGATGTTGCCACAAACTGATGTTGCAACAAACTGAGCTGCATGTCATAACTGTGAGAGTCACTCACACGGCTTAATGTCTAATGCTAATGCATCTCCCAACAAACTGCAGCGAGTGCTCAACATTTGAGTACACTGCAATAAATGAAATATTTTCAATAGTAAAACAACAACGATTTCTTCATTAATTTAATCACTCACGGGTCTTTCAACGAGGGCGGGTCGATGTTAAAATTAAAGAAAACAAGATACACACACACCTTGAAATTTACTTCTTATTTGAAATGGCCATTTTTGGTGATTTGGCATCAGTGACAGAATAAAAAAAAACAGATTTGACAGATGCCTCCAAAACAAAATGGCCGCCACGGGTTACTAACTCGTTTTATTTGAATTATCCTGTTTAATCATATAGTTATGTTTTCTAGTGTATGCTGCGATTTAATTGAATTTCATTATTTTTTCGCTTAAAATAATAATTTTTTTCAGTGCACTTTGGGCAGGTGGGTGGCAGCGGTGGCTAGAGGGGGACTACCTGCTTGTGCATACATGTTTACCGTTCGTCGCGCATTCAATTTAGAATTTTGTCTTTTCGCCGTTGCAAAGCCTGCAGGTCTAACACTTTGACTAGAGCTAAAGAACATGGTAAGAAACAAAAACAGAAATAGCAACAGCTAGGAAGAAAGAGAGACGAGGAGAGAGGAAGAGAAAGAGACAGCGACGAAATCTAGAAAAAGACCTGCAGCTCCTTTGACAACAAACGTGACTTCAGTTGGCGGCGACAGGGAGTGAGCAGTTGAATGTTGAGCCTAAAAACTCAGCCAGACAATTGCATAATCTTTTGGCTAGTATTTTGCCATTTGCCAATTGCCAATTGCCAATTGCACTTGCAACAACAACAACGACAACAACAACAGCAGCAGCATCAACGATGAACACAAATAATGTTCGTGTCGCCACACAACGCGCTTTGGGTTTGGCGCTTTGACCATGAAAACAATTGCCTCACAAAATTGGCTGACAACGAGCCGAGAATCTGAGACAGAGACTGAGAGTGGGGCTGAGGCTGAATCTGAGGCTGAATCTGAGGCTGAGACTGATGCTGAAGCTGAGAGTGGCGTTAACGTTAGCATTGATGCTGGTGCTGTTGCCAAGGCAAAGTGATGATGACGCTGGCACAGTAGAAGGTGCTGAGAGAGATTCCAGCTGATTTGGTCTGCTTGCCACCTTTCACGACTTGCTGCTGCTGCAATTGCAATTGCAATTGCAACTGTTAACTGCAGCATCTTGGCCATGTTGGCATTCTACATTCGGCATTTGCGAAAATGATTTAAATTTGTTTGCCATTTGACTGTGACTGGCGTGGCTTACTACTGAGAATTTTAGCACTTCTCTGCTGAGAACTTGTTCTTTCTATACGCTGTAATGATGATAAATGACGGGCAGGATTTGCTTTTATCACTTAATTAATTGTTCGCTTAATTTTTGCAACTTCGGCAACATTTAATAGATTTTTAAGTCGTTTAATAAATGATTGAATTAAGAGATAAGTTGAACTAGGAATTACAAGAAGCCTTTAGTTATTATATTTTAGATTTATGATATATTCAATTGATACACGCAATAAACTATAAGCTATGGTTTCATTTATGATTATGTAAATGGATTATAATTATTGAAATGATTGGAATATGCTCTTCATTGTCGACCAAGTATCCTATTCAAACAAAATCTTTGGATTGTGGAAATCACTCATAAATATGTTGTTCTATTTAAAATATATTCTGATGTACCTATGCCCCTATTTCAAGACCATTTCTCCTTGTTCTATTTTGCGGGGCATCTTTTAGTCGCTCATACGCTGACTTTGATGTTTGGGGATTTTCGATGGTGTGTGCGCATTTGTTGCCAAATTGCTCGAGGGCACAGAATGAAGAGTATTCAGTGCCAAATGTCGTGGCTATTGATGTTGATAGGAAGTCAGCACTGGAGATGAGAGACTTGAAAGAGAGAGAGAGAGAGAGAGAGAGAGAGAGAGAGAGAGTGAGTGAGAGAGAGAGTGAGAGAGAGAGCGAATAGATGTGCAGGGGGTAAGGTATTCAGGGGTGTAGATAGCAGACAGTGACATAGTCAGGGAGACAAACGGACAGACAGAAAGACGGACATACAGTGAATCACATGCAGAGTCAGTGTCTAAGTCTAACTAACAGTCAGCAACATCAGCAGCAGCAGCAGTTAGGTTAGTCTCTATTGTAGATGAGCCTAGCCAAGACCTTGATGATGTTGATATTTGTGATAGTAGAGGTGGTGGTGGTGGTGGTGGTGGTGGTGCTGCTGCTGCTGCTGCTGCTCATAGATGATGATGTTGCACTCTGCAGGCAAACTAGCTGTGCTGCAGCTAGATCTATAGTAGGCTATATGGCTATATACCTATATAGCCAGTGTTGTGCTTTTCTTCAGAATTTCGCTCCGGGTCATTTTCATTTTAATGTAATTTCTTTTAAATTTATTGTTAATGGAAATTTATGCTTTGTAGCAGCAACAACAGCAGCAGCAGCACCGGTTGCTGTTGAACTTACAGTTGCTGTGTTTCTGTGTTTTTTTTTTTTTTTTGGCCATGTTTCATGCATGCTGCACGTTTTCTTGATTTGTCATGTTGCAGGTTAAATGCTAATGGCACATTTTTTTTTTTGGGTTTTTGTTGCTTTGTTTTTTTGGTTCTTGTTCTCTATTTTTTTTTTTTTTTTTGGATTTTCGATTCCAAGAAGCAATGCTCGAGTCAAGCGGCATTTGATGATCTGTGGCACAATGTTCGCAGGCTGCCACAAATTGGCTCTTGTTGGCAAACACACACACATGCGCCCAAAAAAAAAAAAAAAAAAAAAACAAGTAAAAAATATAATCCAAAACGATCTCAACGCGAAAACCTTTTAAAGCTGCGGTCATATGGTCTCTGGTGCAGACGTGAGCTGTGAGATGTGGGTTAAGTCTTTTCCAGATTTCAGATACTTGTTGCTTGCTGCAAATAGCTGCACCTCCAGCCTCTGGCCGCTGGCCCCTGTCTGTTGTCCGTTGTCTGCTATCCGCTGCCTGCTGTCCGCTGTCCACTGTCTGTATGCTGCTTGGATAGGGGGAGTTGGGAGAGTTTCGGCTGTGATTCCCACGAGCCACGTTGGCCATAAAAATTGTGTCAAATAAATTGTAATCAGCGGCGTTTGATATGGTCGCGTCCATAATGCGATTCCAACAGTTGTAAAAATTTCAATAAAAATTCTACGTTTGCAATTAAAGTGCCTTGCAGTTGTTGTTGCTCTTGTTTGCTGTTCGGAATACGAAAGACTTGGGCGACAAACTTGTTGCGTGGCTAGCAGACATTGACAGCACTTGAGCGTTTGCTTTAGATTCAATTATTGTCATGAGCACAGAGAGCCATGACCAAAGCCCAGAGGAGTGCAGTCGTCGAGTATTGCCAGACGACAGCCGGAGGCAGTTGGACGTTTCCTGCAGCGATGCAATGGTGAAGCTGGAGGTGCTTCTGCTAGTACTTTGGCTGCTATTACAAGCATGGCTCAATTAACTGGTCAGCAGCGCGTTGCACGTGGGCGTCGCTATACCTTACGCTATCCCTTCCCCCTACCTCCTGCTCAGTCAATCTCTGTCTCTCTTTCTATCCGTTTGTCTGTCTCTCTCTCTCTCGTACTTTGTCGCTATCTGCAGCTCTAGTTCCATCTATTCTTTTACTTTCCGTGTCTGGGCGTAATTTGGTACGTCATCAGGCACTTTAGTCGTATCTTTTGATGCTTTTATTTGTTTTAACTGCGGCTGTGACGGCGGAAGTACTTAGCTCTCTGCCCAGGACACGCCCCCTCCGCTCAAGTGTTGTTAGCGGCGCCCACCTTGACAGCAGCTCTCAAATAACATTTACAACCGACAGTTGTATATAAAGCAACAACAGACACAACGACAACAACAACAACAACAAGAACAGCAGCAGCAACAACAACAGCAGCAACATCTCTAGTAGTAACAACAGCAGCAGCTCCGATTGCATTTTAATTGCCTTGCAATTTCTATTTCCCAGTTTTATTGTTACTCCCGCTGCTTCTCGTTCGGCTCCGCATGGCTTTTCTCTACTTTAATTTCACTCTCTCGCATCTTTCGCTGGCTAATTAAAACCAAATTTAAACGATCTTCTCTCCTCAGCGTGGGTTGCTTCTACAGTTTCTAATGAAAACCACCAAGAAATTAAAAATTTCTATAGATAGTTGTCTTGCAAATAATCTGAATTTGTTGCTTTTTTATAGCTAAACTGAACAGCGTGTTCTGCTCATAAAAAATCAGCTATTGGTAGATGCACAATGAAATTCTTTGAATGTTATTCGCCCATTAACAACATTGTCTATATTATTTCGACTTTAATTTGACTATAAATATTTTGTGCCTTAATGTAAATTCATCTTAATTGTAGTGTTTTTTCCCCATAACATAGTAATTATAGTTTGAATTTCCCTTTCAAATATTTTAAATGTTACTATGAATTATTGTTTGATGTTTTATGAAAATTAGCAACTCTTAGTGGAAGAAATATTGTTAAATTATATTAAATAGAATTGTTTTCAAAACTTTTCATGCGTTAATAACGCACTCAGCATCACTCACACCTCATTCTGACCTCACTCTGTCTTTTCCCCTCTGACATCCAATTATTCTCTCTTTCACTCTGTCCGTCTTCTTTCACACTTCTCATTATACCCACAAACGTTTACCTTTTGTTCAATTACACAGAATTTTATGGTTGTGGTTTTCAGCATCTCTTTTTGTTTAGTTTTTTTTTTGTGAGTGTTTTATACGCTATTCATAAAACATTTTTAGGATGGGTATTTTAATTTGTGTGTAGATCATAAAATGAGCAGAATTAGCTTCTAGTGCTATTAAATGCCTCTACACTTGATGTGCATTGGGAACTGAGATTCTATCTCCATTTCGGCACTTTCGAATCGATGACTTAAAATTTTAAAAGTAAATGATTTGGAATCATGAAATTTGGTAATTATACGTTAAATAGGTAAAGGAGTGTATACATCAAAATTTAAGTTAATTTTAGGTATATAATGTGTTTGATATGATGTTTTAAAACGGAAATGGTAGGGTATTTATGAGTTGAGTGAGCTGCTGCTGTTAGTTTTTATAATTTTTTTTATGATTTCGTTATATTCTTTGTTTGTTTGTTTTTTTCGCTTTTGGCCCATTGTACTTTGAACTGCTGTTGGCGTTTGCTTTAGTACTTTAGGTACAAGTGTCTGCATCGCACATTTAATTGGCTGTATTTCTGCTGAAAACTCTTTGAAATGCTCGACTGTCTTTTCTTTTCGCTCACTGTATTCCCATGTGTATCCCACATTATATCTCACTCTATATGCCAGTGTATCTCTATCACTATCTCGCTTAGTGCTGCGATTAGAAGCAGATTAAGTACTTAGAGCAAATTATTCAAATTACATTTCGCAATGCGCCGCTGATGAGCCTTCAAAATAGGCAGCTGCGCTCACTTCTCATCCGTTGGCCACTGTTGCTGTTGATGCCATCGATTCCGCTGATGCCTGTGATGCTGTTGATGCCGTTGATGCCGTCGATGCCGTCGATGCCATCGATTGGTGGATCACAGATCGCCAGATCGTACAGCTAATGGCTGCACCAACATTTAAGCCGATAATTTTGCACACTCTCTCTTGCAAACTGCCTACACATGTTCGGACATAATAAGATTTTGATTGCTACCTGGGTATGAGCATTCCGGAGCATCTTGCAGTATGTTGCTGTTGCTGTTGCTACAGCAGCAAGAGCAGCAACAGCGGAACTATGCCACAGAGAATGGCTGCCTGGCTGGTCACAAACTAAACCAAAGCACTGTGTGAGTGTGTCTCGCAGACAGATGGACAGCTGGTCAGTCGGACACTCCGGCATCACGACAGCACGACAGGCTGGCGGTCGAACTGACCGCTCGCAGTACAAGCTGCGCACTTGAACCGACTTCCAGCAACTCCATTGGACTAATGTCAGGTTTTCCTTTTTTATATGTTATTTTGCTTTGGCATGTTGCAGTAGCAGCACCAACAGCAGCAGCTAAATATTTAGTAATGGGGTGTTAGTGGCTGAACGCTGCCCTGTTAAGAGCAAACCCAAAGAGCGGGTAAAAGAGAGTGAGAGAGAGAGAAAGAGAAAGGCAGAGCATCAGCATCTGTGCTAATCTCCCTTGGCACGCCCCAAAACACAGGGTATTTTATTTTTTACAAGCCGCCCTGCAGCTTTATTAAGCCACAGCCGGAGCCGTTGCAATAAAATCAAAAGACTTAGGCAACGAACGCGCGCTCCACATACATAGTAATTATGCGGCAATTGTTTAGACGTTGCATCTACTCGGAGCAACTAGCAGCTAGCAGCCAACAACTACTAACTACCAACAAGCCACTTTTGCAGAGTAGACAACGAATCTCGTCAATGTCGCAGGCGTTGCTACCGCTGGGGCATTTAGTTTAGTTTTGGCCAGTTTACACCGCATGGGCATGACATAGACACAGACATAGACGCAGGCATAGATGTAGACACAGACATAGACATAGGCGACATGCTAGCCCACTTTCTGGATGGGTCGGAATTTCCATTTAATTTCCATTTTACCATTTTCTATTTTCTATTTTGTTCGTGTTCTATTTGTAGGCGCACACAAGGTACACTGCTCGGAGGATCAGATGCGCGTGGAGATTGAGATGCCCACAGATGGAAGTGATGCAGATCGTCCACAGATCTACTTGGAGGGTCTCAAGGGTTATCCCGCTGTTCGTTGTCAGCCCAGCATCGATGGTGCCCTCGCCGTCTTTCGATTATCGCTAAGCGATTTTTACGAGTGCGGCGTGACGCGCATGGTCAACCAAATAACGGTAGGTCTAAATTCATGCCATTGCACTTTGTGGTCCAATTACTAATGCCCGAATGATGGCACTTCCACATACCAAATACCACAGGGCAGGAAGGTTTATTATCATAAAATCATCATTGAGTCGGCCAACAGCAAGGAGATTGTCAGCGTCAAATGCATTACCACCAGCGGTCCGGTTTATAATGTCATGATGAATGGCACCAACTCGCCACAGGAGCACACCCGTGTGGTGCTACAGGAGCAACAACAACAACAACAGCGACAACAACAACCACAACTGCAACATCATGGCGTAGTCAGACGCGATGTGCTGCCGGCGGGCTTTCAAGAACCAGAGTAGGTATTTTGGGCTTAACTGCCGAAGTACACTAACAGAAAAAAAGTGTTTAATCATTTGGATGACAGATTCCTATTGTTTTAAGTTACCTATAGACGAATGCATCAGTCAGATGCGATTGACGCTAGATGTGGTTTCAGAAGAAAGTCTGCTTACCATAATTACTTGCTGCCACCAGTTGTTACATTCTTCAAACGAAATTATTGTCTTAAATAATAATTTAATTTTGATACGATTTATTTGAATATAACAATGGTTAGATTATTACAGTAGATAGAAAATTCGTTTTTGGCAGATCTAAATGAACTAAATATATTATGCGTTCGCGATTTTGGCGGCAGATGTTTATTCGATAGTTATATTTGTGATTCAACATCAGCTCATTGTGGATTTGTGTCCATAATTATGGATTAAAGAACAGACTATGCAAACAATCATTGCTAACAGACAATCCAAATGTAAAACAAATATCGAATCTAGTAAAATTGTACTATTGATCCATTTCTAATCCGATTAATGGGATTGTTTCGTCTCCTTTATTTGGATTCACTTAGAATTCAGTTAGGATTTGAAATTGTTTGAATTATTTTGTTAGTAAAGTGGATGGTATTTTTTGGTCTGATTTCAAAAGGGATATAATGTATGTATAATAGATTTGCATATATAGTTAACTTAATAAAATGTTTATACCATTCACAATATATCAATAACAAGTAAACTTTTTTAGCAGTGCAATTTTTAATTGCAGCTGCATCTCAAAAGCTAGATCCTCTAACTCTTCATAAAATACTCACATATATTATTTATACATATATATTTTTGTACATATATATATATATATAATACATGCATATTTTATGTGTATATATGTATGTGTGCCTGTGTATTTTATGCGCAATCTATGCTAACTTTATGGCATATTAAATGCTCAGTTCCGCCGTGTTTAGTTGCCCAGTGCCAGGCCGTAGCTGCTCTGGGTATTTGGGCTATAAATCAAGACGAGTCGAGTTGGTCTATGCTTGGTTTGGCTATAGCTATTGGCTCTGTCTGAGCCTGGGACTGGGTCTGGGTATGGGTCTGGCCATTACCAGGCACGTAATTAGCCGTCAAATCGATGCTCCCACTGGTCAATTTAATTGCTGGGCGTGTCACTGCCAGGGGAGCCAATGTGCTACTAATCATAAATGTCCATGCACAGAGTATATACACTGCGATGTAGAGTATACAATGTTTGTTTTTATACAATATGCCAGCTTAAGTACTTCAATTATATGGTTTACGTCCCACTGTGTTTGTCGTTAATGGGCATTTAATCATTACGACTGCTACTCTTAGCATACAATCTGTACCTCCCTCTCTCATGCTACATCTGTCTGTCATGCAGTCAATCCATCAATGTGTAAAACAATCAATCTTTGTAAATCGTTGCAGTGATCTGGAGATTACCACATCGTTGACAAAACGTGCTCCAGAGCCACGCCTCTCAATCGGTGTTAGCCAAGATGGACAGAAATTCACTAGAGATTTGACTGTAAAATCGGTGAGTGAGGGCTAATACCCTGTATTTTTGCATGTATAAACAAAAAACTAACATTTAATTGTTTCACAGGGCACCCCACTGACCATGGAAATCAATCTGGATGAGGACTCGGCGCCAGTTTATGGCCTGGGCGTTAATTATTTGGATGTTACCGACACGCACACCTCCTCCGAGACGCTTATCTTTAAAGGGTATGTTGGTGTGGTTCATTAGTTCAACTTTATGCCTACAATCCACACTCTCGTTCTGTTTTGCCTATCAGCTGCACCGTCGATCCGTATCTGTTTGAAAATTTCAACACCTTCGATGGCGACATACTTAGTGCGAAGTTTAAGGCTTTCAAGTTTCCCGACTCCTCCTATGTGCAGTTCCGTGCCACGGTGAACGTATGCCTGGACAAGTGTCTGGGTACACAGTGCTCCAACAATCAGGTGGGCTATGGTCGGCGCAAGCGTGAGATTAGCTCTGCGAATAAGGTCTATGAGATCTCGCTGGCCATGTTCCTGCAGGTGAATGACATAGAGGGCGTCAACAAAAGTGAGTAGTAGCTCTCGTTTGTAAAAATCAAGATTTCTATAATGAATATTTCTTTTCGCAGACGAGGTGCTGCAGCTGGAGGAGAAGCTGCGTGAATTGAAGCTGGCTAATCAGCGTCTGGCGCGCAATAGTCGCGGCAACTTTGTCGAGCTGAGCCGCAGCATGGAACAGACACCTGTCAGCAGCGCTGTGCCTGCTTTTGTGGTCGATGAGCGAGAGCTGGGGCAACTCAGTTCGGATGCAGTGCAGCCGGCAGTGTACGGTTCGTCTAGCCTCATCTGGGCGTTGATCTGTGCGCTGTGCTGGCGTCTCATGTAAATAATGGCAAATTGTATATCTCAGAGGAGCGTCAGGTGGGGAGCATGTTAATCAGGTTGGAGTTGCGAGTTGTGTATGGCAATAAAATAAAAGTGACGGCAACAAAACGAAAATGAAAGTATAATGAAGAAGTAAAAATAATAATAAATAAAATGAAATACAATACATTTATACATACTACTTACTACTAATAACTGTATAATTATGTAACTGCCATTTATAAAACGTAATTACAATTAATTATAAAGCTAGAACTTTCCGTTAATGTCAGCCTTGACATTCCCATACACGAAATGCAATGCAGCGGCAACAACAACAACAAAACACAGTGATTCTTATAAAAAGCAAATAATAATAAAAAGAAACAATATTGAGTAATAACATGGTAAATTTGTCTAACACATAAGCACCTACTAGTCTTCTAAGTTTAACTATTAAGCTAATTTAATTAATGACTACAAAATAAACGAATTAATGAAATAATAAAAACAATCGAATTGACTGCATTATTTCATTACGTAGGAATTTGAATGTGGCGCCATAATGCGGTCTTACATAGCGATGTAAAGTGTCTCTGTTATGCTTTACTTTTAACAGTGCCATTTTGAGTTAGCAGTGTTGCCTTTCGCGTGCTGTCAACAGCTGATGCGGCAAGTGTGACCAGTCGTATGCCAACACTAAAATCCCACAAACAATTCACACAAACAAACACAGAATATTATAATTAAGCAGAGCAGACAACGTGTGCGTTTTAGGTACAAATAAAGCGGGCTAAACGTTATTGTTGTATTTGCCAAGTTGGCGCAGCGTGTACTACGCCAACGCAAATAGTATTTATGCCACGCGCTGGTGCGTAACGCGCGCAACACATTGATAGATGTAGCAGTAACATCAACAGC
>JBANCZ010001230.1:0-23476 GCA_037040025.1 Sphaerogastrella javana | reverse complement strand
GTAGGTGGTTGGGGAATCCACCCTTATTTGTTCCCACTTTTGTTATTTATTTTATTTTCATTCCTTTTTTTTTTTGTTTTTGTTTTTTTTTTTTTTTTTTGGAAAAAAAGTTTTGGTAGTGGAACAAAACTTGTGTGCGCTCGTCTACTCACATTTGTTACTTGTCCCCAGCCAAACGGATAGTAGGTTTCATTTACATGGGGATCCTTGGGATATGTGTCCGCCGGTGTGCGTGGTCCATGTCGAAAGACCTGCAAATAACAATTTTATCCAAAATATTTATATATATATATATATATATTCAGTGTTAGTTACATATTTCTTCCCTCAGGTGAAATTCTTTTCCCATCACTCATACACTCATCGCTTTAATTAGTTAGCAGAGCCCAAAAAACAAACTAAAATCCTGACTTGTGAAATTTTCAAAATTACACATATCACGGCAAACATATAGATTTCAAGCTGTGATCTTTAAGCTTCTCTTAAATAACTATCTATTAATGTATTATTGTTTCGATATAGAGTGAGCGCTGTTTGCTTTATAAAATACTATTTAAAATATTTAAAAATTAAAATTAACAATAATTAAAAATTAATTAAATTAAATCAATTAAATTTAAACTAAAATTTTTTGCAAGAAATGCACTTTTGTTTATGTTATAGAGCTTTAAGCTCTCTGCTGCTAGATAATGCTGAAAGCTAAAAACAACAGCAATGTTCATGACAAATTTAAACGAAGCACGCGACTCTGATAAGAAATAAAACTCTCACACATACACACATACACACACACACACACACACACACACACATAGATGTTTGTGTGACCCGCGTTGCGGTCAAACATGTGCCGCTATTATGTGACTCAACGAATGCCCAAAGCATTCTAACCTCACACCCGAGTCCCAGTCGTAATCACACACACAATCGCAATCACACTCGCACTCACTCTCACACTCGCACTCGCACTTGCACTTGCACTCTCACTCGCACACTCTCCATTCGCAATCGCTCATAAGGCACTTCCAGTTCCACATTCACATCCAATTACTGTTCCAGTTTCCACACTTGCTCTGGTCATGCACGTTTTTGTGCCAGAGCATTACAATTCCAAATCTACGGAAGTTTTTCCCGGCAGCTTTGCGATTTAAATCGCGCGTGGCCAGTTTTTCTGATAAGCAAGTCGCTCCATCCCCTCGCTCTCAATGTTCTCTTCTCGCGCTCAAGGTCTGAAGGTCAACAGCCCTGAACTAGACTGAACTAGACTATCAACTAAATAGGTTTTCAGTGCATCATCATCATCATCATCGCACAATTTCATACGACTAAAAATATGTGTGTTTATATTTGATTTATTTTCAATTTTATAAATATAATATAAAATGCGTCGCAGTTTGATATTTAATACGTGTTTTATAATTCGAAAATTATCATTTAAAATGCCTCTAGACGGGTTTTTGTTCAGCTTTTTTTTTTTTTTAATGTTTCCGAAGATTAAATTGTAATTAGGCCTGTAGCCGGTTTTAGGTTTGCTTTTTCCCCCATTTGCTTTCGATTATTAGCTATTTGTTATGTGACATAGTTGAAGCATTAAAGTGATTTATAATCAACGACTAAATGCTAAACTAGGCTCGTTTTCACGACGAAGATATGTTAGTCGACTAATATTTTAACTAGCAGTTCCATTAAAACAGCATAATTTAGTATTGATTCATGTTAATGTTTCTTTGATAGGCTTTTGACATTTGATTAAAGCTTTTAGCTAATAGGATAAGCGAGAATTCCATGATATAAAAAATAATATAGGTATGTTACTTAGCTACTTAACACAATCTAGGAATTGATTTAAGAACATGAACTATTAATTGTTGAAATTATTACTAACATTAAAATAAAATTATGGACCGGGGTTTTCCTCAGCGTAATGTAATATTATACTAGCTTGTTATAGAGAGCTTACTTTTCCACATTTCACAATCACCAGCTCGGTCTTTATTATGTTCTTGCTATTTTATGCTTCAATGCACTCGAAACCAGAAATAATCACTGTCAGTAATTCATTAACCCAGTGCATACATATATAATCTCTGTCTATGTGCTTTGGTCTTCGTGTGTAATTAATTCATCCCGCCTTACGTTTTAAAATATCAATTAAAGCACAGATACACACACGTCACTCTATCATGCGATGTACTATTTTTAGTTCGAATATAACTTACACTTTTCACAGATTTATCTAATATATTACCTATGCGATTACAGCGTTACTTTTACGACAATTTGCTTCTCTTTCCGCGTATAATATTAGTTTCGACAAGTTGTTTTTTATCGCTCGACAATCGTCTATTGTCGCTGCTCGTAGCGTACTGAATTTTTTTGAATACCGTGCACTCATCTAGTGCGACACTACACTGTGCTACATAGATTTGTATTGAGATTGAATATTTATCAACATGAAGATTTTCATTTATTATTCAAACTATTTTTTGTGTAATGTCGTTCCGTTGTCAATGTCAGGTTTTTACAATGCTGAAGGCCAACAAAAATATGTGTTTTATCAGCTTTTTTTTTACATTTTAATAGGGTAACTATAAAACGTGACCATGTTTTAGTTTGCTTGCATAACTAATCATGTTGTAATTTGTTGAAATGAAACAGCGCAGTTTGATAAATACTATTAAATATGCTAATTCTATTTGAAATTGTATACACATTCCTACTGAACAGATTTGTAGAAAAATGTACTATATGCTTTGCCCTTTAATTGACTATGTATTAATTTGATCATTTATTAATAAAGTTGATCTGTCGACTAGAATCGTGATTACAGATAATTGTTTTAATGATGGCAATTTACTGATTAAATTACTGGTTTATAAATAATTTATAATTACTACAGTACAATTTTTTCTAGTCAAAATAAAGCTTTAAAGGTCAATCGGGTCGAATTTGATCACTCAAACTAAAGAATTATAATAAATTTTTAAACTTAAAGATCACTTAAGGAAACACTGAGCTAAGCTTAAAGCTGCTGTAGCTTTCAAAAGTATTCAAAATCATGTAAAAATTTTAACACTGTTCCAATTATTGTATTAAATGTCTGCACCTGTAGCACAGTGTAAGTTCAACTGTTTTATGATCGATTCGTTCGTGTCGCATTCGTTAGACTTCGTTTAATCCACGTACTTACCACATGCAACAGTTCTAACGTAGACTCATCTGTGCCGGGATCTGTAACTTTTCCCGAGATGATCGTCGATTGTGTTAAACACAAGATCACAAACGCAAATGCAATTATAGCTCCCGTCATCGCCAGACAATGTTTTCTAGTGAAATGCGAACGCGGCATTTTGGTAGACGAGCTTTATATTGGCTTAACCGATTGGGGCTTGAGCTTTGCGTCGCTCTTCAAAGGGGAACGGTGGAATCGGGGTTTATATATTCTCAGTTTATATGTATGATAATATTGTATACTTTGCTTAGGTCGTAGCCAAGAGCTACGAAGCGAGAGCACTGACGCGCACCGTACGACCACAAGCGCACAAATCACAAGAAATACAGAAAACTTTATTCTTTTTTTTTTTGGATTTTGTTTTGTTTTGTTTTGTTTTTTCGGTATCTTTAATTATGCTGCTCATAAAACAAACCAATAACAAATTCGAAAAACAAAAACAAAACAAAAATACAACGTAATATTGTTAATTTGCAAACAGGTTTTGAGGGCGTCTATCATTCAGCCCCCCTCTTCTAGTGAGCCTCAGCTCCACTGTCTGGTGTTTTAGTGCCTCATTTTGTTTTATCAGCTTAAACAAACACAAATTCAAAGACAAATATATTTAAATTTATCAATTTCATTTACTACAACTAAAATATAGTATTTGCTTTGAATAAACTATGGAACTGTTTGTATTTTAATGTTGGCTTTGTAGCACAAACTATATCAATATTAAAATATTTTCTTAATATTTTCCGGTCAGCTGATAAGCGTTTGAGCACCTAACGGTTAAGTCAGCTGTGGCAAATTACGGTGAACTGTCAGCCGTGCGAATGTGTCTACCCGTAGAATCTAATATAATATATAATAGTGCAATGGCATATGGTTCTTTTATCGTTCCATTATCGCCGTAATGCTTTCGTCACCGTTGAATATTATTATTATTATTATTTTTCGTTCTGATTGTTATTGTTGTGGTTGTTGTTGTTGTGATGAGTCTTTTGTGTGTTGTGTTTGCCGTAACCGATCGTACATTGAGCAGTTGATACAACAATGCCTCAACATTTAGTTGGAGGCGCTTTAAATTGCGAACAGACAAACAAACTAATACAAGCACACCTGCTCAGACTAACACACACAGGGGCACACACATAGTCACTCTCACCTAAATACACACGTTCATCTCGAGCAGCCCTTCATAGCACGAAAATTCATCAACTGCTTCGATTGTATATTGTCATTCTCATTCTTCTCATTCTTTTCTCACTCATACGCTGCTCACTCTCACTCTCCTCACTCTCCTACACTCACTCATCCTCTGTCCCACTCCCTATTATAAATCGCGGCTCGTTTGGATTACTTTATCGAACATATGTTAATTGTTTTTATTACGACTGCTGTTGCTTTTTAATTGTTGTCAACTTTTGTTTTAATTGCGCTTGCATTTAGCATCAAATTTACATATATTTACAGAAAGCTTTTTTTTACCTGCCTACCGGAAGTTGTACAGTTTCTTTAATGTATTATTTAAATAATTCTACATATACATTACATTACATATATTTAAATTTTCATTTAGGCTTGTCTACATTTGATTTACAAGAGATTTAGTCAAAATATTTTGTCATTTTAGCTTTATTTTTGACTTGTAGGCGTTCAGCTTTAAATACGCTGTAAACTGGAATATTTGGTTCTAGTTTCGAACAGGTTCTTTGTATTTCTGTCAAATAATATATAGTATAATATTTTGAACAAACTAAGCTACAATAATGAAGATATAACATATAACATCATATTATTTGTTAAATATTATGTTATAAAAAGTTTAAATGCGCTAATGCAATATGTGTTTCATTCATCAAAAAAATTCTACAACAATGTTGATTTATCTATATATTTATAGTATAAAATAATTTTAAGTATATTTTTGGCCAACTATTTGAGTTTTTATCTAATCTAAATGTTACCTAAACAATCGTCATAGAACGGAAAGAGATATAGAGATATAAACTGTTCGCAAATATAGCGCTGTATAACAGTGTAACAAATACTCATAACAACAATATTTTATAGGCTATATCCAACGTATGCCGACTAATACTGCTACACTCACAATTTAGTTTAGTTCAATTGATTAGTGATAGCTAATGCGACTGCCATCGCTGGTGCCATGGGCCTTGCAGAGCTGTTCATAGGGCACTGTGGGCAGATTGGCCTGAGTTAGCTGTAGTAGTTTATGAATGGGACATTGTTTATCACAGCCAGGCAGTTGCAGTAGCTCTGGCGGGTTGTTTGGATCATTTTGGAAATAGATTTCCACAAAGTGCTCCCCGCTGACTTGGTTCTTGTGAAGCTCGATGGCCATGAGAGCCGAGAAGCGTGGCATCCATGTGTCTTGCCAGACATTCAGTGCACTCAGCACATTCGATATGCTCCAGTCGTGTGCACAGTAAATATACATTTTGCGCTCTGTTGGCTTGAGTTTTTCGGCCATTTTGGCCTGGATTTGTTGGTAGACATCAGTTAGAAGATATCCACCTTTTAGTTGACGCATCTCTGGTGTATAGGCATCGTAGGCATAGGCTTTTACTGCCAAGGGTCGCATTTGCTCGGGATAATAATCCTTGGTCCAGTCGGGCAACTTTGCGCCCACAGCTTTTTGCGCATGCAGCGAGATATATATATCGGTCACGTGATGCGCATAGGTCACATTGAGGCCCGTCAGCTCTGTCAGATTCTTTAGCAGTTGGGCGTGCTGCTCATGTAATGCCAGCACTTCTGGTCGATGCATCACCTCCCAAACAGCCTCATCGTAGCGTGGACAGGGCACCATTTGCCGCAAGAGCTACAAATATTTGGCATAATATTACATCAGTCAATGGGCTCATTTTAAATATATTTGCTTACAAGATCCGTTCTTTCGGGCTCCATGTATATGGGTATTGGTTGCCAGTTCAGCATCATATTCCATTCCATGGGCGTATTCTGTGGAGGAAACAGGCCAGCCAGCATCATCTGCAGCGACATAAGGGTACGTGATGATTCCGTTGCCTGTGCATGCAGTACCTATGGATTTAATTATAACATTAGTTATATTATATTCTTCTATTTATCGTATTCTATGATTAGAATTGACTAACATCAGGTTGATAGTAGGGCGGCAGAAAGTTCTTATAACGCTTGCGCAATTGCTTGCCGATTTGATAGAGTTCCACTTTGGCTGCCTGTGTATTAGAAATATTTATAAAATTTCAAAAATTTTACATTTTGGCATATATGTATCTCACATTGGTTAGTTGACCCCAGCCATAGGGTGGATAGGTGTTGTTTAAATGAGGATCGTTAGGGTATGTGCGCACAGGGGTGCGTGGGCCATGGCGGAAGAGCTGTAATATAAAAGATAAATATATAAAAATTAAATACAAAATTTTCGCATTAAAAGTTAATATATAAATACAATAATCTATTTTTCGATCTTTAATAATCGATTGATCTAAGCACGTGTTAACTATTTTTAAATTTGTTTATTATCATCAAAATTTTGTTGTAGTTGTCAGTCATCATCGACTGTCGGCAAAAATCCAATTGTTTATTAAAATTGCTGTGACCTATGGAAATATTGCCCGCCTCATTTATTATACAATTAATCTTCTTTTTGATAACACCCAATAAATTACTGATAATAAATTATATAATATACACAAAAAATTCTATGTAAACAGCTCGCCCGGTTCCGTTTTCAGTACAAGTTCAAGTTCTGATTATATTGCCTATGCTGCATCTGTTAAAGGATCTGTTTTTAGTATTCATTAGATCCTGCGCCTAAAAAGGGGTCTATTAGTAGAGCTAAAATATTTGAAAGTTTAAAAAGTTCAATAGTAAGCATGTTTGATATCAAAAATCGTTTAAAAAGAAATATGTTCCAAGTGGTTCATTAATCGGAAATGTTTTATGTAGAACCAAGCATGATTGATGTCACAAAATGTTCAAGGATTAATATTATAATATATATAATAGTGACAATAACAATAGCGTTTTATAACGCTTTTATAACAAATATATGAAATTTCTTGCAATTATAGGAAATACGTATTTTTGTTGTAAAACCTGAATTATATATTCCTATATAATCATGCAAATACATCAGAGAACAACTAAACGAACTGTGTGAATATACATTCTTAATTTTTAAAGTATGTTGCATTGCAACTGTGTAAACAATTAGATATACAATTTTTTTTTTGTATTATTTACTCAATGAACCGGTTGCCTTGCCATAATTAATGTTCTGTTCGCATGGTTGATTTTATAAAGTATTGTGCCAAGTGGCTTTAACTAGTCTGAGGGAAAACAATCGACACAAAACAATAAAATTTAATTATAATTTAAATGAACTGTAATGCCATACAAAATAAGAAACCGTTATACATATATGTATTATACATATTTTGTTGTTTAGAATGTGAATAATCTTCGCTTAGAACAAATACGTTATTTAGCACGAGTATCCTTACCAGATGGACTAGCTCTAGCGTTGTTTTATTACTGCTCAATTCCTGCTTATCAATCCTTTCAGTCTGTATCTCGTCCTGCACTGGGATTATAGCCGATCGCACGAGCAAACAGCATAGACAGAACAATAGTAGAATTCCGGCAAATAGCTTAAAGTACATTTTGTAGATATTTTTGTGTTACGTTAATCGCGTGCTGCCAGTTGCGCTGAGACTCACGCGTCTAGTGACTGCATTGGCTGGGTCTGAGTTGCTTTTTAAGTCGCGATTATGTAGAACAAAATCGCGAGAGAATCGAGCATATATACGCGTTCTCGTTCGTATATAGATAGTGAAAACCTGTGCGATATGACGCGCGCAAATTCGTACAAATAGCAGGCACAGCGATAGTGCTATAAAAAAATGTATAATCTAATTACATCCCAAATTAAGTAATACTTGTACACTTTGACTTAAACTAATACACAATGCGGGTAATAAATACGCTGAATGTACTGAATGTAAGGCGGCTCGAAACGGCAATGTTTGTCGTTCAATTGCCCTGTAATAACAGCCCGATTTTGCTTGCATATCACTTATACTGTAGAGTATACAAAATAGTCGTGTATGTGTTACAAAATAGAACAATATTATGATATTGATAACGTCACAGTTGTAAGTGTAAACCGCTATTTACAATCATTACAATTGAGTATTAGTAATACCAACCTCAAATTATATACTATATTACCGTGAATGGATTGTATTACAGCTGTTTATAAATTCTATATATCGAGAGTGTTATATAATCAATCGCGTGCCTTTGATAAAACTATGTGAATGATAGTAATTTGCATTTAAACAATGTTTAAAGATATGTAGAGCTTCTAAAAGTAAAAGCGGCGATTATACATGAACTAAATGTAGTTAATAATATGGGGAATTACAGTTTTTTCACAGATATTAACTGTAGTATTTTATTTATTCGTTTCCCTTTTTGCTAAGTCACTAGCAACTGTCACTATCTAATACTGAGTGAGTTTAGTCAAGGCAAAATTAAAATAATATTGTATTTTATTATTGATCTATTTTACGCGGCGGTGGTTCCACAAAATTCGAATTATGCGCTTTACAGCGCTGTTCCATGGGTTCGTTCGGCAGCACGGCTTCACTCAATTCGATGAGACGATGCAGTGGACACTTGAGATCACAGTGCGCCATTTGCAGCTGCTCCAGACAGCCAAACTCATCATTACGCAGAAATATCTGTAAAGTAAAAGTATATTGATTATTAGGCACAGTGATAAAATTTTAATAAACAATCTATTAGACCTCCACATAGTGTTCGCCTGTGTGGAGATGGCGATGCGTCTCAAATATGGCCATGACAGCGAAGCGTGGCATTTGGCGCTTCCATAGACCCAGAGCTGAGAGTATATTTCCAACGGTCCAATCGTGTCCCGTATAGATATACATGCCACGATCCTTGGGCTTCAGTGTGCCCGCCTGCTTAGCCAACATTTCGTCGTACATCTTTCGGAGAAATGGCCCACCCTTGATCTTCTGCATCTCTGGGGTGTAGGCATTGTAGATATAGCTCTGCTCGGCCAGGAATTGCATTCGCTCGGGGAAATAATGCTCCGCCCAGTCGGGCAGTTTATATCCAAACTCCTGTTCGGCCAAGAGTGTAATGTACAGCGAATTCACATCTTCCGCATTTCGCATGGGCATGCCCGTCAAATTGGACAGTTCCCTAAGCATATCCGCATATGGCGCTTGTTCCGCTATCACCTCAGCGCGTTCAAAGACCTCATCGCGTGCCTCAAAGTAACGTGGACAGGGCGTGCGTACGAGAAGTAGCTGTTAAATGTAGCTTTATTAGTTGGTTCTCTGTATAGTCTGTTGTATTCTTACCGAATCCTGTTCCAAGGGTTCCGATAGTATGGGAATGGGCTGCCAATTGAGCTGTTTGTGCCATTCCATGGGCGTGCCACGGGGCTCAAACATGCTGGCCAGTGTAGTTTGCAGCGACATCATGGCCCGAGGAGACGCAGTCGATTGTGCATGCAGACGCTACGGGGTAAAATTAAATAATATTAAATTTAGTTTAATGTTAAATCGGTTTAATTCTAATTTAAACACACATCAGGTCTGTAATAGTCACCCATAAAGTCGCCATAGCGACGATGCAGCCAGCGTCCCATCTCATAGAGTTCCTTTTTGCCACGCTATAAGTAAATTTTAAATTAGTATATGATTATTATTATTAGTATATGACTATACAAATTTAAAAATATATATATATATTAAACAAATATAATATAAATAATTTTCTGACAATTTTATTAAGAAGTGAATACATTTTATGGTGGTTAATTAAGTGTAATTTCTGTGTAATAGGAAAGGTAGTTCTGGCATAAATATTCTTAGCAAAAGCTCAGACTGTTTAATTATGTCAATTAGATACAAGCTGGTCAGTCGATTGCCACCGATGCACAAGCACAAGTTTTATAAAACGTATCATACGTTTTCTGATCTTATCTTCTTTATGGCATTATAATGATGATAATGGCAAAGTGAATGAAGAAATGTTCAAGAATGAGTACAAGATTGAATACTCCTACTCACATTGGTGACATGGCCCCAGCCGGTGGGCTTAAAGCTATCCTTTATATAGGGATCATTGGGAAAAGTATCCACAGGCGTGCGTATGCCATGTCTGAAGACAATATGCACCAATTCCAAAGTGGATTCCGTGGTATTTGGCCTAGTCCTATGGCACTTGTGCACCGTGCGATGTGGTCGTGCCCAAGGCGACTGCCTGGGTTCCATTTGACTGAACACACTGATGGACACAATGGCCAGGATGGCGCCCGCAATGAGTGCACTCACAGTGAATACTTGTTTGCGCGTGCAATTTCCGAATATCATATTGAATAAAATGTAACCGAAACGAATGAACACACGCGAAAATGGATATCAAATTAATGCGAAAATTAATCAATGTTTAATTAAACTCATTTAATTTGTTTAATTTTTTTATGTTTGATTTATTAAGGCAAACAAATTAAGTGAACTGTTATCAAATTTTTTTTTTTGATTTGTTGGAGCGTTGTGTGTGCATTTGCTAGCACAGCTGACACTCAAATAAAACGTAGACAGGTGCAAGTGGAGAACTTAAATCGAGATAAATCAACGATTGCCTTATGCACGATGATTATCGTTGTTGTTGGTGTTGTTGTTGGATAGACATTGAGTTGTTGTTGTTGTTGTTGTTGTGTGAGTAACTGTAATTGTTACAATAACTGTAGCACATACACATAGTTTACTTTTCCACTGAACTGAAAGCTGAAACCAATTCATTTGGTATTTTAATATGATATGTGCCTGCAAATATGCTAGTGAGCAGCGCATAATACATACCCTGGAATGTATCTATCTTTGCATATCCTGTATGCTATTTATAGCTCTTCCAGTGACTACGCCCCATTCGCCTTTCCTTAACATTTTCCTGTAATACAATTAGAGAAGAAAATTTGTTTTCATTTCTCTGCACACGCATACCCTATAAATTGCATTTTATATGAATTGGTTACACTGTGCACATACAGTTTTAATGGGATTATTATGGGAAGTGTTTTAATGAGCAAATTATTTAAATGTTGATTCAAAACAATCGAGCATATTCATATCAATCGCTGTGAAATTGATTTGCATGCAAAAAAAAACTGATTAGCTTTTCTTTATAAGAATTCCAAAATTTAATTCAGACTGAAAATTAAGCGCAACTGAGTTAAGTTATAGTCTATGCAGTTGCGCAGTTGTTTAAAGCAAATGCTTAGATTAGGGAAAAATACTAGATAATATACTGATTGATATACTTTTATTATTTTAGTTGAAGCGATTATTTAACAATTCAAGCTAATATTATAAAAAGCCTCTCAATGCCATTGCACCTTATACAAATATAGATTTTTGTCTTGCACTTCACCTCAATTGGAGTTTAAAATAGTTTTAATTTTGCTGTCAATGACTCATTGATGAAAAAAAAAGGAAAACCTAATTAAATTTTCCATATTTTGCATTTAGCTTAACCATTAGAAATACCCATCGCGCTGCATTTGTCCACATTTGTGCATTTAATGCGAATATCAATGGCAAAAACCCGCTCAAACTCTCAATCTCTCTCAATGTCCAATAAAAACACAAACAGACAAACAGACAGACGGACAGAAAGGCAAACAGAGGGACAAGGAGAGACGGACAGAAATAACAACATGTATTATTTTTTGCACTAATTATTTGGTTGAGCGTGTATTTTGTTGCTGTTGTTGTTGTTGTTGTTGTTGTTGCTGTTTTACTTTATTGACACTGGGCAACAAGTCATAATTATCTTTTTGTGCGTTGCTTTGTGCATTGTTTAAACAACTTGTTTGGCATTTTTGTGGCTCTCAGCCACACAGAGTATAGAGTACAGATCACAGAGCAATGACAGACAGACAGATGCAGACAAACAGAAGTCTGGCATATATGACACGATTATTTTATACCCTGCACATGAAAGCATTAGATAATATTAACAATGTTTCAAGGTGTGATTAGCAGTGAAACAATATTAACTAAAATACATACAAAGTATACTATCTATATAAGTAAATGAAGGATTTATAGTGATAGTAATACCGATATAGTGCAATAATAATATATATGCGCGTAAGAATATATACTATTATTATTATTAAAATTATTATTAATATTATCTTATTAATATTATCTTTATTTTGAAGATTATTATTATTATTATTATTTTATTTATTTTAATATATTGAAGTGGATTACTTAAATTATTAAGCTGTTGAAACAAATCCTCATCAACTCAAGTTAATAACTACAATTATGATTAATTTTATACCGATTTGCAGCACACTCTACTGCAGCTGTATTTACTTCATATGATTATATATTTTTTTTGCTGCGACGTTTCTTTTTATTAAGCCATTTGGCTTTTTATTTTTGCGTGTGGATCTCAGAAGGTTTTTGATAATTACCCCCTCATAGAGCACAAGCTAATGCACTCAGTGAGTATGCACAGCCTTCACATACCCTCGTCTGTCTACCACCAAACATATACATTCACACCTGTTAACAGTAAACGTATCTAACGGTTCTTTTCAACAGTTAATTAATACTCAACACTTAGTCTCAATGTTTCAATGTCTCTCAATGTCTTTGCTTAGACGTAGAACTTCCGAAATATGCAATTAGCTGTAGATTGAAGTGAGGGGTAAAGAGGGGGGATTAAAAAAGCTGTGCTGAATAGCTGGAATTGGTGACAGACAACAAACAAACAGAGAGGACAAATGGACAAACGGACAGACATGCAAACTGACAGATTGACAGCAGATCATGATAAGTGTCTCAATTGTAGCGCACTTCTGTCTAGTTTTTTAAGTGCTATTAGTGTTGAGTTAGTTTAATTTATTAATTGGCATTTAATACCTGACCGCATGGCATATATGCATATACATATACATAAGTATATATATGTCTGTGTATATACACATCTATATATTTATGTATATGCATATGTATAACATGCATTCAGTTCAACAATCAATATCAGGGATCAGTGAGTAGATCAATAGATCAACACTTCCACGCAATTGACATTTCAATTGCATCAGCTATAATATATGTATAGTTTCGATTTCAGATTAGAACAAAACACCAAACACACGAATTTAATTAATTTTTTAGCCTTGCGTTATAAAGAAAAAATTGAATTGAAAGGAAATGGGGAAATTGTTTGAAATGCAGAGAAATTGAAAGAGTGCGACAACTTTCGTATTAATTACACTTACTAGATTACAACTCAAGGAACTTTCGTCTTAAATGACACAGAACAAATTGCAATGCAGCTCTGTCTGGCGCACTCGACTGCAGCAGTCTCTTGTTTGTGAAGTTTTTTTCCTGCTATTTTTTTTTTGTTTTTTTTTTTGGCAATTTTCTTTTTGTGCTTTTGTACAATTGCTAGTCACACCAATTGAACTTTAATCGCTGCTCACTGTGACTTTTGTCATTGCTTTATCGTTAAGGCGACAAGAACTGGCCACGCCCCCCAGCCTCTAGTCCCGTTGAGTACAGTTGCCAAAAAATAGATAGATAGAGAGAGAGAGACAGAGAGAGAGGGGGAAATAGATAGTTGGATATAGATGTAGTGTGACCAGGGTCTGGCAGTCGCGGACGTAATCCCAATTTCCCAACATTCCGCACTGATGCGCGCTTTGTCTCATTGAATAGCCAAGTGCCACGCCCCCTTTATAAGCCATAGCCAATACATATATTTGTGTCTCTATGTGCATGGCACTGAGTGTGAGTGTGAGTGTGAATATGAGTGTGAGTGTGAGTGTGAATATGAGTGTGAGTGTGAGTGCGAGTGCGAGTTGTATGGGTATTTAACAACGCGTGTGCGAATTTTTATGCGCATCTATACGAAATTTTCAGCTATTTCAGCGTAAAAGACATGGCCAAAAGCATAGACATAGACATAGACATAGACACAGTAACCAACAGACAGACAACACACAAAAACACCAAATAAAAATAAGAAGAAAAAAAAAAACAAATCGAGAGAGAGGAAAAAAAAACGATCTAAAGAGCAACGGCGTTAAATTTGTCGTACAAATCTTTGAAATGGCTCCATTGAGAACTATTTCAATGCGTTGAATCAATAAATTTTGCTCGACAATCGCAACGCGTTTGTCAGACAATTTGGCTGCTCATGTTTTTTTTTCGTTTTTCGTTTTTCGCTTTTCTGTTTTATATTTTTATTTGCCTTTTCGTTTTTGTTGTTGTTGTTGTTGTTGTTGTTATCGATATGTTGTTGTTGTTTTTGCCACGAGTCCATAGTTTTTCTGTGTTCTAATCGTAATTGCACGCCTGATAAATATTAATACCATGTTGTTCAACAGAGATGATCCTACAAACGCCTGCTCTCTCTTCGTTTCCGTTCCATGCCATTCCATTCAATTCGATTTCATTCAATGCGATTCGATTCCATTCTCGCTGCGATGCGGCCATTCGTTTCGTTTCTTCTGCCTTGTTTACCTAATGGCAAACGTTGCTTCCCATTCCCATTTATTCCCATCCACTCCCACTTATTCCCACCCATTCCCACTTATTCCGCCTAATGTGCATTTTATGGCAACTTAGCACGTGGTCAGTCAGCACACTCGGCGCCACTTTTGCAGATCCGCTGCCGTTTCCTCTACGTTTCCCAGAAATCATTTCATTTGTTTGCCTTCACAGAGAGAGAGAGAGAAAGGGAGAGGGAGAGAGAGAGAGAAAGATAAAGCGTGTTTGAGGTAGATAAAGTGCAAAAAATGCCAAAAAAAAGAAAAATCCATGAGGAAAACCTCGCGTACACTGTCCATCAAAATTAAGAGCAAATAACTTTGGGTCACAAGTTTTGAGTATTTTTTTGTTTTGTTTTCTTTTTTGCGTTTCCCTTTTGCTTGGCCTTACTTACACTTTGCTTTTCCTCATTTCTTTTTGTGCACTTCGTTTTGTTTTAGGCGCCTGTGATTCGTTTCAAATGAATCTGTTTTTCGCAATTTTTCAGGGCGCTTTTCTTAAGCTTTTCCGACGCCTTTCTTACGCTTTTCTTGCTTTGGCAATTACAAAATCTGCGGCCACCCAAACGCTGTTAATGGTCTTCAATTTCACAAATTTCACAAATTTCATCATTTCTTCATTTTATCATTTCTCTATTTAATCATTACTGCATGAAATCAATTTCTCAAAATTTCTTGAAACTTGGCATTTTGTTTGCTTTGCTGAGATTTTCTTTACTTTCCTTTGCTTTTTCTTTTTTTTTTTAACGATTTCCTCTTCTCCTTTCTGTTTTGGGCTTTCTTCTTGCCTTTTTTGCGTTTCTCCTTCTGCTGTAAATGATTGAGAAAAAATGAAATGGGGAAAGGAAAAAAAGGTTGAGCCCAAAAAGGCGACAGAACAAATCGAAATCGAGTTGACAGAGATGCTTAAGTAATGTGTGTGTGTGTGTGTGTGTGGATTGTGTGTGGAATGTATGTATATTTAGGTATATCTGGCATTGACTTTTCATTTCGACATTGGCAATCAACGCCCCAAGTAGCACCAACAACAAGTGCCAATGAATTCAAGTCCAATTCCAAATCCAAATCCAAAAATTTCGCATGCCAACAACAAAAGCTTCAACTACGGCGAATAAAAGCTAAAGTAAGAGAAAGGGAAAGAGAGAGAGTGATATAGAGAGAGAGAGAGAGGAGAAGAAGAAGATGAAGAAGAAGAAGAATCTAAAGATGAGGTAGTAGGAAAGCTAGTAGTAAATGAAGAGGGAAAAGAAGAAAAAGAGACGGGAAAAGCAGCAGCAGCAAGTAGTCAATGTGGATGAAGGAAAGGCACAAGAAGAGAGAGAGAGAGAGAGAGGTGTAAGAAGCAACAGAAGAAGTGTGGAGGAGAGGGGGAGAAAGGAGAGAGAGAAGAGAGAGTGAAAGGAGGGGGGAAGAGTGAGTAGCAGCAGTTGGAAGATATAATGCTTCCTAAAATTCACATTCAATTTTTATGGCTCGTTTCGCTTTTGCTGTCCGTTTGCTTTTCTGGTCAATTTCACTTTTATGCTTGCAGTCATCAGCTAAATGCTTTTGCCTATATACAGCAAACACACAAATACTATATATATATATATATATATATATATATACATACATTTATATATATGCATCTAGTATATATACATATGTATTATATGTAGTATATGTGGGCAATATTTACGTGTTGGTTATTTTTAGGCGCGTGTACACAAAACAATTACGTCGACAGCGCAGTCAACGTCGACGTCGACGTCGGCAGCGACGCTGGCAGAGACAAGGCATCTAATTGCAGCGCCAATGCCATGAATATTCAGTGAACTATTCACTGGACAGTAAAAAGCCACACGATTCAGTCAAGACTAAAGGGCCTCAGCTGGAAGAAACATTTAATAGCTGTCACTAACTAACAGCAAACATAAATTGTGGCCCATAGAAATGGCCTAAAGACATGGCCTGCAAACTGGGCCTATAGTTGATTAGAGACCTATATAGATATATGTGGCATTTATTGTGTTTCAAATGCAAATAAAACGAATCATTTCGAATATCAGGTGCGAAAAAGGAAAGAAAAATGAGAAGAGTCGGAAGAGAGAGAGATTAAAGCTCATTCTAAATGTAATTTAAATTCTCTTCAATTTTATAATCCCTAAAGTTTTAAAGTTACATTCACAATTGATTTAATTACTTATTTTTATTAATTGATTTAACTAAACAATTTTATGGAATAATTTATTTATTCTATTTCGGATGTAAAAAAAACAAAAAATGCAGAAAATACTCACTTTGGATCTCCATGTTTACCTTGCTGTAGCTTCTCTAAATGTTATCGAAAAATAATCAAAAAAATTTTTTTTTTGCAAATAATTGTAAGATTATTATTAAAATATTTAAATGTTTTATTTTAATGAATTGCTTGATTGAACAATTTCATTCAAAATCCATTTATTTAATTTCATTTATTCAACATTAATGCAATTATGAATGTTAAATCGTATTAAAATAAATTTTTTATTGATATTAAAAAAATCTAAAAATAAATATTTTATACAAATATATTTTATTATATTATTATATAATTATTTTATGTTATTTTACTCAATAAAAAAAAAAAAATAAAAAAAAAATAAAATAAATTTAAATGTATTTATATATGTTTTATGAATATTTATTTTCTATTCCAACATATTCATACAATTTTAGTTCTTTTATTGTTTTGATTGAAATAAAAGCAAATTCTTGCAATCATAGTATGAATATTCATGAATTTATTGATCTAAGGAAATCATATTAAAGCTATAGAATATAACTATGCAATTTTTGTTAGAGTTATTATTGTTATGACATGCAATGACAGTCATGCCACATGCCGCATGCCGCATGCCACATGGCACAGTTCATGTGGCAAACACAGCCGCACACACACTCATATACACTCATATACACTCACATGCACTCACATACACTCACATACACACACACACACACAATTCAATTAAATTTATGCCAATGTCATTTCGTCTGTAAATTTGTGTTTGTGTCCGCTGAGCATACAAAAGCTTCCACTCTCTTTCACTCCAAATGCCACTCCCACTCCCAATCCGACTCCCACCCCTACTTTCTCTCTCTCTCCGCTCACTCTCTGTCTCTCTCCCTTTCACTACCTAGTTGTTGCTACTATGACTAGTAGCTGTTTTAAGTTAATTAATCAAAGCCGAGGCAATTTTTGCAAGCGTTGCGGTCGCTTTGCCTTCTGCTGCGATAACAACGCTTGTTGTGCGTGTGTTTGTGTTTGTGTGTGTGTGTTTAGGCTATGTGTGTGTATACATTGTGTGTGTGTGTGTTGGTGTGCTGGTGTGTGTACACTAGGCTCAATGCTGTCCTTGGCTCAAACTCAAATTTGCCATTTGACACGTCTCATAGTTGCAATTCCATTGGGCCAACAATGTTGAGCATAATGCAGTCGTGTATGCTCAACACACACATACACATGGACACATACACATACACAGACTGTAGCTTAGCTTCACTTTAAGCGGAATTTGTTGTATTTTTATGTTATTTATTATGGCTTACACCTGCTGCAGGTGCAAAATTCATTACACGCTTCTATCTCCCTGTGTGTGTGAGTTGTGTGTGTGTGAGTGTGTTTGTTTGTGTTTTTTTTTTCATAGCGCACAATTTTCACATTTTCCGGCGCACCGGGAAAATTTTGTTGAAAAAATGTTGTAATTTAAACGCAATTAGTTGATCGAATTTGTAAACAAAATGCGAAAAATTTTTCGTTGTTTTTGTTGCTGTTGTTGTTGCTGTTGCTGTTGTTGTTGTTGTTGTTGTTGTTGTTTTTGTTGTTTCATGTTTTGTTCTTCTTTTGTTTTTCTTTTGTGGACTTTTGTTTTACTTTGGCGTTGCTTGCTTTAAGCATTTTTCGGCTACAGTTTGTTGATATTTTCTCCCCTCCGTTTGCTCTGCCTTATTCCCGATTCTCTCACTTACTCTCACTCTCTGTATCTCTCTCTTCTCTCCCTCTCCCTCCCTTTCTCTCTCTCTCTCTCTCTCTCTTTGTTTCTATGTTTGCTCAAGGTAAAATTGTACGCTTTTTCTCTTTGGCATTAGCAAGTTAATTTTCCAGCCAAGCAGGCAGAGCAACAGCAGGAGACGATTGGCCAAGAGGGGGAGAGCTGAAGAGGAGGTGCAAGGGCAGGCCAGAGATGCTGTTGTGGCATGGCTGATTGGCAGTTGGTGTTGTTGTTGTTGTTGTAGCTGCTGCACACAGCTAATTGCCACTTGAATGCGGCGAGTGGATTTCTTTGGGTCAAGTTGCAAATAAATAGCAGAGGCAAACGAAAAGGCAGAACGGTAGAAAGAAGGGAAAAAGAATGGAAGAAGAGCAAGAGAAAGAGAGAAGAAGAGGGAGAGAGGGAGCGGAAGAGGGAAAGGGAGAAAGAGAGAGAAAGACAGAATGAAACAGAAAGAGAATCAGAGCAAGAATGTTTCAAACATGGAGAAACTGAGAGAGAAAAAATCAGAAGAAAGCTAGAGCAACAGAAGAGAGAAAAGTGAGAAGAGGAGAATGGAGGTGACAGGTGGAAAAGGTAGCATAAATATAAAAATCCAATTCGCTCTTCACACGCTGAGCAACAGCAGCAGCCACCGCACGTCAGCAGCAGAAGATGTTGAAGATGAAGAAGAAGAAGAAGAGAACGAAGAAAAGCAGCGGCAGGTATCCAAAAATGTTGACATGGACACCGAGGCATGGTTCACAAGTGTGTGCACAATTTACAAGCGACAACAACAACATCAACAGCAACAAAAACAGCGACAACAACAACAACAGCAGCAACAGCAGCAGCAGCAGCAACAACAGCAGCAACAGCAGCAGCAACAATGCCACACACAATTGTCCTGGCAAGGACACGAAGCTGCCACGTCAACGTCTTGGCTGCTGTTGCTGCTGCTGGGAAATATTGATCCACTTTTTTTAAAAACGTTCAACTTGTCCAGGTGTAGAAGCAGCGGCATGCAGACTCCTCTGCCACCCCCTCCCCCCCCTCCATTCCGCAGGGCCAAAACACTTGCAGCCTCTTGGCTTGGCATGGCAAACGCTATGTGTCCTTTGCACCCAAAATAAAAAACCAACAAAAAGTATCGAAAAAACAACAAAAATGTATGAAATGTATGGAATGTGTTGTTGTTTTTGTCAGTTGGCGTGTTTGTTTGTCTGTTTGTTCGTCTGTTCGTCTGTTCGTCTGTCTGTTCGTCTGTCTGTTTGTCTGTCTGTTCATCTGTCTGTTTGTCTGTTTGTTTGCTGCTTTGTTTTGTTTGTTTATGCGTTTGCTGTGTTCGCTTCTGCGTCTTGCATCTTTGTTCCTCTAAGTGTGCCATGTTTGCTATTGAATATTATATATATAACCATATATAGGCCTTATATACGCAGTATATATTTACACACAATGCTGCCCCTTTAACCCCCCCATCCTTTACCATCAATGCGTCACAATTAGATGGAATTTCCTTGCGGAAATGTAGCGCACTTCTTGCTGCCAATTTGAAGGCAAGCCACGCCCCTTTTAGCAACACCCATAGCCAGGCATTGCCATTGCCATCACCTGCATGCCTAACACGCTTAGCAGACGCTGTCTGTCTGTCTGTCTGTCTGTCTGCTGCCTGTCGCGTTTGTCTGCGCTTTTTTTTGGCCAACTGGCAAAAGTTCAATTTCGCATTCAATTTGCCATTTCCACAAAAATTTTCTTCTTTTTTTTTTTTTTTGGATGCACACGCAAAACAAAACGGTGAAAACAAACAAACAAACAAACAACAACAACAATGAGTGTATTCAAACAATTTGAATGTAGTACGTAAACGAATATGAGTAACTGCTGTGTGTGTGAGTGTATGAGTGTGTGAGTGTGTTTGCGCCTTTATCACAAACGACTTTGACTTTGCTGCCTGCTCGCGGCACAATCACAGACACACACATACACACACACACACACACACACACACACACACACACACAAACACAGATTCACACACACACAAATATGTGAGTGTATGGCAGTTATATAGACAGTTAAACGATAACATACAATTGGAAAGGGATACATATACACAGTCTCTCTCCTCCTCCATCTCCTGCTCCCTCTCTTTCTCCCCCTCTCTCTCCTCTATCTCTTTCTCTTTCTCCCTTTTACCCGCACGTACATAGTCACGCTTGAACTGCACTAACAGCGACGTGTCGAGCATAAGTAATGTTTATTTTTTATTTTTTTCCTGCTTTCTCTCCATCTCCCTCTCTCCCTCCCTCTCTCTCTCTCTCTCTCTCTCTCACACACCCTCTACACACACATGTAAAACATGGCAAAAAGAACCAAGTGCCACTGCCACGCCTTCCTATCCTCAACCTCTGACCCTGCCACAGCCACCTAGCAACGCCCTTGCCTCCACATGCTGCAAACACACGCAAATTGCCAAAAATTCGACGGCACAGTGGTAACAAATCATTACATTTAAATCAAAATAATAAATTCAATTATTCGAGATTGTGTATATATTTAAATCAGTGAAATAATTATAAAATAATAATATATTCATACATTGAAAACTAAAACAATACAATGATAATAATAATAAGAAAGTAAAAATGTTTACAATAATAAACAATTAAATATTAGATTTTACAAAAATAAATATTTGCTTTAATAAAATCAAATCAATACCTAAATAAATGAAACAAATTTATATGAAATTTCTATAATAGATGTTTACATTAAAATTAACAAAAATAAAATAATAGCAAAACAAAAATAAAAAAATTTAAAAATATAAAAAATTTAAAAATAAATATTTATATTAAAAAATACAATAAATCTATATATATAATAATCCCTATTAAAATAATAATAATAATAATATTAATATCTAAATAAATGTATAATAATTCTCGCATTATTTTATTGTAAACAAATTGAATCGAAACCACTGTGCCTGGGCAACAGCTTTTGCAGACAATGCCAATGTCAAAGCGCAAAAATAGCACGACGCTGCTGCTGCTGCCCTTTATTATTTATTATTGTAGTTGTTGTTGTTGTTGCTGTTGTTGTCATATTATTGACCCGCATTCAATTTTATTCAATTGACACGCTGAAACTCAATAAAGTTTATATATAAACACATTTACTATACTATACATGAACCAATATATATCGATACTTTTTCACCCCCGAAGGCAGCAATAATTACGTATGATTTAGTTATTATTTTTGTTGGCCATATTTTCATACGGCAAGACAAACAGCAGACGCATGATAATACCATACACTGAGCGAATGAAGTATACGTACACGTACACTGCAAATGACTGGACCGGATGTGTGGATGCATTCAGCTGCTGCCGCTGCCGGAAGACAAAGTCGCAAGGCGTAATCGAAAATGTAAATGACATACACCTTGGCTGTTTCTCTCAGTCTCTCTCTCATTCTCTCTCTCCTTCTCTGTCTCTTTCACTCTCTCTTTCTGTCTGTTTGAAGGTGACCCATGGCAAGGCGTTTAAAAAATACATTTTCAATAATTAATGACCCACATTAAATGCTTAAAAAGGCAGCTGATTTTCATTGCGCATATTTAAGCACAGCGGCAGTCATAACAATAAAATAAAAGAGCGAACACACATGCATATAAACACACACACACAAACACCTATATATATATATATACACACACTTTATAAGGCAGCTATTTATGTAAAGAAATCACTCATACGCCACGTGCAACAGCAGCAAGAGCAGCAACAGAAGCAGCTGCTTGTCTAGGGCATCGCCATGCCTGACAACTCGACGTATTTTTAATTAAAATATGTTAATGTTGAGTACTCACTTCCATATTTACACACACACGCATATATACACTCTTTTACAAACACACACACATACGCACACACATACGCACACACTCTTTCTCACACACACACACACACACCTGCTCGCACGCGCATTTGTTGTGCTTCTGCCTCCAGAAAGCAGCTTAAAACTCGCTGCAGAAGTTTGCCATTGTTAAGGACGTGCCACAAGGCAACAGCAGCAACAACAACAACAACAACAACAACAACAACAACAGCAACACTAACAGCAACACTAACAGCAACAACAACAGCAACACTAGAAACAAACACCTGCACTACCATAAATGAATATAACTTTCGCTTCAAGTCTGCCAACAAATTGAAAATTTTGCAAACTATGAACCAAAATAATTTGCTAACTTTATGCAATTAATAGAATAAAAATATTAAAAAAAAAAATTCATATTAATAATAATATTTAATACATAAATATAAATAATTAAATCTTATTATAATCTAAAAAAGTCAAACGAATTGCAGACTCAAATATTATAATATTTTCCAATGCTCGACTAAATCCACATCAATTGATGGTTATTTTCCTAATGCCAATGCGAGCAGTTTATGAGCCACTTTGCGACTTACACTGGCTAACAAAATAACGTGCACATAAAAGCATTATAAGCTGCTACAACGAAAATTGTGAACTCTTGCGCTGATAGTAAAGAACGCCCTGGGGACTTTGGCTTTGGCTCAAGTTGTACGACTTCAACACACTCACATAGGCATACAGTTGTATGTGTTA
>JBANCZ010001229.1:0-23499 GCA_037040025.1 Sphaerogastrella javana | reverse complement strand
GTGTTTCTGTTCGTATTTGTGTTTGCATATATATCAGCTTCAAGGCACACACACACACACACACACAAACACACATACAGTTACACATATGTGTGCATGCATACGTTTGTGCTCATGTGTATAGGTACCACAAAACCACGAGCAAATCAATTGGAAACGAGCTATGCCATTCAGCGACCATTTCATGCCAAATTGATTGTAAGAATTTAATTAATTTTTTACCATATATTATTGAAATACACCGCATTGCATATTTATATAGATGAATATATGCTGAAATATATTATTGCTATATTTAGTCCTATATTCCGTTCACTCTTTTGCACTTTATCCATTTGAATCTTTTGATTTACTAAGTGGATTTGCATTTATGGTAGAAAGCACACATAAAAACCTGAAGCACAATCAAATATCAAATATCAAATATTTTATGCGCTTGAATTCGTTTGACATATTCATTTTGAAGCATTTTAATTTTGGTTTTTTAATGACACTAGCTTGAATCGAGCATTTAAATATTTAATTGATATAATTGAAATAATCAAAATAGTTAAATGTTTCGTTGCGGCAATTGCAGTAAGTTACAATATTTAATTCTGTTTTATTAATTGAACATTGTGATACTATAACGCCTATTAAAAGCTCATTTAAAATGTATATTGTCACACTTTTTATTCAAATTTAAAGAGCTTTCATCGGGTTTAAAGATTTATGCGTATTTAAACTTTTAATGTGCTTTTAAAGTAGTATGTTGTTAAGGGTTAAAATAGGATATTTAACAATGTATAACAAATTCTTATTACTGTATGTCAGAGCCACATAACAGACGTCTGTTAAGTTAATAGAAAACAAATGCAAGCTAGATATCGAACATAACATTTTCTGCACTCTGGATTCTTTCTTTAATTCATCTACTTTTTCTGATATCTGTTTTCAATATTCTGTTTTCCATATTCTGTTTTAATTCTATATATGTTCTGATACTGATAAATTGCTTAAACTAATCTAAGAATTTGGAATCATTTTTTCAAAATGATTTAATATGAAATGTTAATCTTTAAGCTATTAAAGCTGCAACTTATAATTTGCTTTTCAAACTTTGCAACATCTTAAGTTTACACCCAAGCTTTCCATTTTCTTCTTTTGAATATGTACTTACTTCATTTGTACATCAGATGTTCATTTTTCACTATAATTGTAGGATACTTTTAACCGCAATTGCAATTACTCCAGTCCGACTGAAATAGCGCTGCGCATAAATAACATTTTTAAGGGATTATTATTAACATTTGCGGTTCCTGAATGTTCCTGAATGCCTTGCAAATGCAATAAATACCCAAGAAGGAAAAAAATGAAACAAAAATTTACTACATAGCATTACACACACACAGTAATTTTTACACTTTTGCAAGGAAACGGAACTATTGTATGCTGCAGACTGCACGTTTGCCTTTTGCCTACATGGTTGCTCGAGGGGGCTCCAAGCCCTTGGCTGCCCACCTCCCTCCTCCTCCCTGCTAACGGCCTGTGCGACTGTGGCATGTACACAAAACAATTATAGCCTGTAGGTAATTTAGTGGCGGAACATTCACGAGTATCAGTAAAACGATGCAAAACAAGAAACACAAAAAAACGAAACAAAACACGAGAAGAAAAAACCAAAACAACAGCAAAAAGTAGGAAGAGAGTAGAAATGTTTTATGTGTTGGCCAAGAGGCAAAAGTGCTATAGCTAGGGCCGCAGCAATGGCGGGAGTACGCTTAAAATAATTTCAGTTAAACATGGCCAACAATTTGCTTACCAAGAGAGCATGTGTTAGTTCGGGTATTTCGCTCTCTCCCTCCCTCCCTCTCTCTCTCTCTCTCTCTCTCTCTCTGTCTCTGTGGCTGCGTTGGGAATTGGAGACGCCTTCGGCGTAGACTTGTTTACCACACTCACAGGGAGAGCAGGCAATTGCCATGTCTCATGTTTTGGTGTGCATGTGGCTGAATATTCAGGCACTCACTCGACTGAGTGCCAGAGCAGCCTGTGCGCTCTTGTTGGCTGTCATTCAAGTGTAACTTTCGTCTAGATGTCTACAATATTTTGCCATGTTGCTATTTCGTATGGGTGGAAATGGCTTTAAGTGCTATGGCTCTCAAGTTGTGAATGGCATCGTATGGTATACGAAATGATTATGTGATTAGATTGTGGTTGTGTTTTGTGGACCACCAACTGAAGTTTAATTGTTATTGACAACTGTAAACATAACATAATTGCTATATATACATACATATCCGGCAGCATTTTGGATTACATTGCGTTTACATCTTTATTGAACTTAAAGTTAACAAAGCACCAAATGTATAAAAGAAAGGAGTATATAGTTATGTTTTATAATATTACGAGTGATTAGATCAATATGGAATTTAAATTCTTTAGCATTTATGTGATTATGTAGTAATGGACTCCAAATGTTTCTAGACAAACGTTGTGCTCTCGGTGAAGGCACCGCATAGACGCAGCTTGTCACCAGTGACAATGGCACGCATAAACTGTGGTCCCATGTAGAGGCCTTTTTCGGTTGCCTTCGTATCGCCATCCAGACGTATCACGTAGTCCTTGCTGATTAAACGATTTGATACATCCTGCTCCAACTTGGGACTGAGCACTTCAGACAAACTGCCACCGCTGTGGAGCTTATCGCCAGCTGCTGCCAGCTTCTTGTTGACTATGGTGCAGCTATTGTCGTTCTTGAGCATCTCGTCGAACTGTTCCTTGATCTGTGCCAAGCTGCTGCGTTTAGGATAGCCAGCCAGACGCTCGAAGCACTTGAACTGATAGAAGCGACGCTCTAGCTCGTCCAATTTATAGAGAAATGATTTAATATTGGGCAACTCATCGTATTGGGCACGCGAAATGCGGCACAAATCGTTCAATAGCTGTTCGATGTGAGTGTTGAATACTTCCGCAACATGTGCATTGTTATAGACATCCTGTAGGAGTAAAAAGTTGGCCCATTAATCGGGTTCTATACAATATTGTTGGTTAAACTTACAGTTAATTTGATTATGGCTGTATGCAGAGTTGGTATTATGGTCAGCGCATAGATCTCGCTCATGGTGCGCGTCTCCAGATAGTGCAGTACCTTGAGTGCCTCGTTTGTATCATCGAAGAGGCGTCGCTGTCTCGCCACGGGCACTGGCTGCGCCGTCTGCCACACCTTCTGCCAGGTATTACCCTCAGTGGTCATGCGTACGCTCAACTGATGTCGCAGCTCTCCATTTTCTAGTGAACAATATAATACATTAGTTTAAATATAAAACAGTAGGGATGGAGCCCGAAAGTAGGGACCCTGCGTTTAGCATTTACGGAACAAAATAGTTATTTAGTAGAATTTTCACTAAACTAAGGAGATGAAGGTGTTACGTTAGTTATAAATGGTATACACACTCTTACCATCCTGCACCTCCTCCCAGTCTTTGGGACTGTACCAGCGAATAAAGTCTTCCATCTTGCCACGCGGGTTAGCCGCTTTAAACGCCTCCATATCCGACATGAGCGATGTGCACATCATTTGCGTGCTTAGACCCGACCCCGGACCAAGCTTAAGCATAACCTCAGCATCATCCTGCAGTTGATCCTCAGTTTTTGGCACCGGTTCCTGCGTTTCTGGTATATAGAGGAACTCCTCTGGTTCGTCGAGCAGACGCTGTTCGCCCAAACGCTTCAAACGTCCCTCGGGCTTAAGGCTTAGAACGGCTTTCGTTGGCGATGAGCCACTTCCATAAGTTGCCTCATCGCAGTCAAAGAATTCGCCTTCATCCTCCTCCTCCTCATCCTCGCTAAGTTGCTGTTGCTGCTGATGTTGTTGCTGTTGTTTACGTTTGCCCTGCGTTTCGCGTAGTAGACGTCGCTCCACACAAACGTTGAGCATCTGCAGCTTCTGGTGCAGTAGGCAGGTGCGTGTGTCCGGAAAACCTGACGGGATTCTGTGAAAAGCCAGATTTTCGTTGTTAAATCGAATTGAGCATATTGCGTATTGAGGCTATTTCCTTAATCTGTTCAAGTTTTTTGCCAGCCAAAAGCCATGAAAATTTAAGATTTTGCCTCAAGTGTCGAGAAAACGCTTTATGGAGTGTTAATGCTAATGCATAATGGCAAAAACTTAAGGCTAATATTGTGATAAAGATATCATAACATAAATGTGTTTTGACTATGCAGCATATGATGAAGTTTTCAACTTCAGAGTCGAATTTGAATGAACGCAGTAACCGAAGCACTGCCAAACACTTGTGCAAACTAGTTAATAAATTTGAGCCAGGTACGTGAGCATGCAGAACGTGGTCTAAAGCGGCTCGGGCTCCAAAGAGCTAAATGCAAATATATGTGTAGATAAATGGAAAGATATATATATATATGTTCGTAGAGAGAATTTTGAAAGCGCCAACTACGTGCTGATATGTGTGCGTTTATGGCAACGAGATTTAATGTGCCATATTAATAAGCATGCCAGCTCTAATAATCATAACAATGAGTTTGAGCCGTGCCCAGAACCCAGGCTCAAGACAGGCTAGACCCAAGAACAAAGTGGCTATAAAACCAGATACCACGGCATGCAAACAAAGCCAAACGTAACGTCATCAGCTGTCAGTCAGGCCATAGATACCGGGACAGCGAGACAGTGTGACAGTGAGACATATGTAGCCAAGACTATATATCTTGGAGCCATGACACGCATACACGCTCATGCCCAAGCTCACGCACACAGAGACGAGCGGTTTGTCATTGTTGCGGACCCTTTCTTCGGGCATTTGGTATGCACAGTGGTCTCTGCTATTCCACTGCGTGGTCGCTGCATAGCAAATGAGCTGTTGAGCTGTGGAACAGCAGGTCTTTTGCCCTCTGACTCAACTCATTCCAAAAACAAAAACACAGGGTCTGAGAAAAAAAAAAAAAACAACAACGTAAGAGTTTATTGAACCTGCAGTAAGTAGTGGCACTTACACTTACAGTTATCCTATATGTACTAATGCCAGTGCTTACACTAGTTTTGGCCAACAACAGGAACTGACTTATTTGGGAGACGACAGCGCATATAGCGGATGTGCACACTGTGTTCCAAGAGTTTCGGCCATTTGAGTAAAGTGCCAGCAAGTTGTTGACCATTTTCCATTTTTAACATTTGCATAAAGTTCGCTTATGAGTTTTCCGTGTTGGACGGCAGCTGCTTAAAAGCTTTTTGAATGCCACCTAAAAACCAATTGGTCAAAATTCTTAACTCTTTACACTGACCACAGTGCAGCTGTTGTTTACCACCATAAACTATAGCATACTATGCCAACCATTTGTCTATACGATATACACACATATATCTATATCTATAGATATATATATATATATATATGCCATATATGACCGTTTCAGTTCAAGTGTACAGCTCATCATTAATTGTTAGGGCGTAGTAGCAGTACCACCAACAGACCCATCACCATCAACGTGGCACGCCCCTCAATAAACTGGACAAATATATGGCCAGGCGTTACGTTTTATTTTGTGGCCAAAAACACAACAATTTGTTTATTTTTTTCTTTTGTGCCATTTTATTTTTGGCCCCAGTCACTTTATAGTTCTATTTATTATCACTGCTCTAGATGTAAGCGAACGGATAATGTGGCGAGCTCTTTAAGTCCTTTGAGACAGACAGTGACAACATTTAGATGGAGATATTCAATGAAATTTGGGTAAAAAATAGAAGAGGTAATAGGACTAGATTTAAAACAAGTCTACGCATAGTTTCTCAGTCAAAATTATTATCAATACAATTTCATAATTTGTTCTAAAATGTTTAAAGCTATTTTATGCTAGAGCTTTATATTTAATTTATATGTTTTATTTACACTATTTATAAGGCGAATGTTAAAAATTTATGTGCTATTGATAGCGTATACGCGCCAAAGCGAAAATCTAGGCATTATAACATTATAAACTTGATAATAAGTATTGAAAAATAAATGGTTTAGATTTGGCTTATCACAGATTTATGCCAAATTTTAAAACGCAGAGCACGCATATAATATAAGCACTGGCTTTAAAACAATTGATTTATCATTCTGGGCACTGAATGACACAGAGCGAGCCAAGACAATTGAGTATTATTATTTGGTATTGATAGACGCCATTTACGCACTATGTATATATAATATACATTTAGTGAATTGTGGTTAATCTAATCTGTTAACACGACAACATTATCGTAAAATGTTTCCTTTCTTGAATAATGAACAGAAATACCAGGCAACTTATCAGACTGCGGCTCAAAATAGATATTGATAGAATATATAAAAAGGCTGCACCAATAAGTCGAAATTCGTGAATTATTTTCGCTTAGTTTGAAATCAATTGGCAAGGTGTGCAGTATATACAATGGCTGGTGGGTTTTACCTCTTAATTTCTTCTGAATTTCTTTTATAACAACACGTTCTATTTATGTGCCTACAGTGTGGAAGAGTTGCCTATTGGGGCTATTGATTTTGTGCAGCTGTGCTGGATCTTGGGCTCGTGTTGGTGACATATGTGAACTGTTTTCGAATAATACGGTTATCAGGGATCCCGAATCATGCAGCCAGTCGATCACTTGTATCAACTCAAAGAGCGTTTATACGCCCTGTTCAGGCTCAACGCCGTTCTTCGATAAGGACAGTCTGAAGTGTGTCAAGACACTCGATGGCTCCGATGAATGTGACATCTCGTGTGCTGGTTCGGTGGAAAAATTTATTAGCGATCCAAAGACCTGTTATGGTTATTATTATTGTCACGACGAGAACACGCTCACTCATGGAAAATGCCCGGATGGTACACACTTCGATCAGGCATCGCAGCAGTGTGTCTGGCGTTACTCCTCCGAATGCAGCATCCATGACTTTGACTACTGTAGCATTATTAAGAATGGCGTCAATTTTGATAATACCCTGGGCTGTGATCGTTACCACGTATGCACCAAGGGTAAACTGGAGGATAAGACCTGTAAAACAGGCTATTATGATGCCCCAAGTGGCGCCTGCATTGAAAAACAGCTCGTCTCCTGCGCGGCTCATCCCTATCCCAAGGATGTCTGTGGTACTGACAAGAAACCAAAAATTAATGCCTTCGTTGCGGATGGCGCAACCTGTCAGGGCTACTTCTTTTGCGCCGAGACGCTCGACGGTAGCCCCGATGACGCACCCGTTTGGGGCAAGTGCGGTCCCGATAAGTTCTTTGATAGCGCCACCCAAACCTGTCGCAATCCCACCCAAGTCAAGTGCACTGAGGATCGTTGCCAGGGTCGCACCACCTTTTTTGTACTAAGTGGGACATCGGGCTGTCGCCATTATCTACGTTGCATTGACGAGCGCACGCTCGATGAGCGGAGCTGTGGCAATCTATTCTTCGATGAGGCCAGCGGTAGTTGTGTGCAGGATAGACCAGGCTACACTATATGCTAAATTTATGAGTAGCTCATAAAATAGAGCCCATTATAAAGATAAAGCATTTTTACCGATTTCTCATTTGTTTAATAAATGAATATACATATTATAAGAAGCTTCCAGGTTCTCTACTACATATAGTATATATATATATATATATATTGCTACTCTACTTTAACTCCTTGTTGTCAATGTAGTGCTCCCCTCACTTCATAAAATTCGACGTGACTGCCAACAGCAATTCAAACAATTGGTCCCGCTTTTAGATTATCTTATCGTTAAGTAAACAATCGAACCAATAACCCGTCATATATCATTAAGTAGCTTATTTACTGTTTAATCGCCACAAAATCAAAAGCGTCACAACAAATAATTGTAAAGCCACTGAAATGTTTATAGACCCCGTATAGCTACAGATATGAGCACCTGCTTATTGTCAATTATTTATTGATCAATTAATTACCTACATATTACTGAACTGATTGGATTGATTGAAAAAAAAACTACTATATTCTTCAGACACTACTACTCGAAACTCTGAACACTTTAACCTTGAGCACGCCACTTGAAAGCGATTGAAAGTGAAGTTGAGCCGAGTCAGCCGCAAATTTATAGAAAAATCAATTAACTAACGAACAATTTCTTTAAAATATTTAAGATATTCAAGTATAGGGTTGTTATTGGAAGCCCCTACATTAGGGCTTATTCATACAATCAATACTATCCAATTGAAAGTGTGAATGAACGAATGTGAAAGAGTGGTTAGAGTCTATGGATGATAGCACTATCTTGTGGAATTTCTAAGTATTTACTTATGTTTATGTATGTGTTTATCTACTGCTACAGTTTAACAAAATTTTTAATTAACTGCGGGCATATTAGCTTCTTAGAATCCACTTAGAATCGAGGCATATGAATGACTGCCACTCACAGCGAAAGCCCAAGTAATTTTCATTTACATTTTCAATTTTAATGCGAGCGATGACCCAAAAGATTAAGTAAACCAACAAAACACAAACACACACACACAAATCTCGGCAACACTTTAACACCTATACAAACACACTCACACCCACCCCCACACACACACACACACTCATGCACACCAGCCAACTTTTCAATTGACAACTTTTTGTCATCATCCCAGGAACGGCACCTCGACAAGTAACTTTTTTTACACCTCGAAATTCTAATCCACTTAAATGCTTAACCAAATTATCATGCGGTCTCACAGCCACGCCCACCTTTCGCCCTCCCCAGCAACAAGAAGAGGCAAAAAGTATGCCAGCAGCAGCAGCAACAACAAAGCCAAAGTCTCGGCCTTTGTTAAATAAAACTTCAATTAAATCTCATTTGAAGTGCTGGCCCTAAGGCAAAAATTGTTTGTAAGCTGCCCAAAAATAGATGGGAAAAAATTTTAAAAATTCCAAAAATACAAAAAAAAATTCCCAGAAAAAAAACCGAGAAAAAATTGTTTTTTTCCTCTGCCTTGGATGCTCGGCCATTGTCTAAAAATGCAAATTTGGCAAACGAAGCAACAAATAGCCACAAAAAAAACAAGCAAAAGTGAATAATTATGTGGCCCAACAACAACAGCAACATCTACGAAAATCTAACGTTTACACCTTCAATTGAGCTGAGAACAAAAAATGTGGCACTTGCGCAAAATGCAATACCCTGTACTATTTCTTATGCGCTGTAAAATCAGATCAAATGATATAAAATGACAGAAAATATGAAAATTATTAAAATAATAATAATTTTACAACGTATTAAAATAATAATATATTAATATAATAGCATAATAAATTGAAAATACAATAGTATATAATAGAAATAATATAAAACCAAAATAATGTAACAAAATAAATAAAATAATAATATAACATAATAAATAATAATATAATACAAAAAATTATAATATAAAATAATAAATAATAATACAATACAATAAATATTAATATAATAAATATTAAGATAATATAATAAATATCAAAACAATATAATAAATATCAATATAATATAATAAACATTACTATAATATAATATAAATTTCAAAAATATTAATTTAGTTTAATAAATACTAATAAAATATAATAAAGCACATTGTACATAATATTTAATTGTAGAGTAGCTAAGAGTCTATCAATAACTCATTATTTCTATCCCTCATTGTGTCTTGTATTATCATCAAAATATAGTGCATTATTGCAGGGTATTGGACAGTCTTGCCTTCACTCTTATGCTAACCACTTGAAAACTTTTGCCAGCATAACTGTAGTTTGATTCGCTCTTTACTCATTTATTCGTTCGCTTTGTGTCTTGCAATTTTCACACTTTCGCGCATTAAAAATTTTTTAGTGATGCAATTAATACGATGCAGAGCAAGGAGAATGCAGGCGAAATAAAGGAGAGAAAGAGAGGGAGAGATAGAGAGGGAGGGATAAACAGATAGGGAAGAGAGAAACAGATAAAATGAGTGCAAGAATTTTTTAATTAAATTTGCGGCTGGACAGCTGAGTGAGAAATGAGCGCTGCATACTCAGAGCACTCATAGTGTGAAGAAGGGAGAGAGAGGAGGCGGGCTAGTAGGGTGCGCTCCTATGCCCAGGAGTGGAATGCACGCTCAAGCGTGAAATATTATTATTATTTCGTTTTTTTTTTTTGGTGCGACTGAACTACGTAATGCAATTTAGCGTTGAATTGAGCAAAACATAAGGAAGCGAAAAGACGCAAAAAATACCTTAAAAAAAGAGAAAAACTAATAATAATACAAATCAACACGAAACGCAAATCGCATGAAATATGAAGTGAAGCGATACAAACTTTTTGGAGCCGCAGGCCACAAAAATTGCCAAGACAAAAGAGCAGCAAAACAATACTAAAATAATAATGAACTAAACAAAAAATATTATGATTTACTGCAAAACTATCAATCAAAGGCCACAAAATGTTGTTGTTTATTATGGCATTATTACTACTACTATTATTATTATTATTATTATTAGCAAGGTAGCGAAGCGTGCAGTTGCATTTATTTAATCAATTCATTTCAATTGATGAAAAATTAATCAAAATTTTTAACCAGGAAAAAATCGCATAAATAAATTTCATGAAATTCACTACTTTTACTTTTGTAAGAAAATGAAAAACATTTTTAGTAACAAAATGAATTAAAGAAATATTGAAAAAGTACTCAAATTGAAATCAAATGTTAAAGATAAATAAATTTTAATAAAATTTGCGACAACTGTAAATAAACTAATCACACAATTATCAATAAAATACCTTGGAATTTATGTGATTTTTCTGTTAGATAAATTTCTTGTTTTCTTTTTTTGTTTGCCCTTGGTTTTAATTTGTTTAGTGCTGCACATTTGGATTATATTTGGCTTTAATTATCCCCGCATTTCGTTGAAAACCTTTTCACCTATTGTTTGCATGCGTTGACAAATCTATTGTATAATTTGCAAATTGTCGCTCAGTCGCTCGTTTCTCGTCGCAGTTCGTCAAGCATTGACCCTAGGCGGCGCACAACATCTCGTATGCGTAACATTTGTTTATAGTGCATTCAACTCGAGCGCGTCTTTTGTGTAAGAAAAACAAAAACAAAAACAAAAAAAAAACAGTCAAAGGTAAACAATAGCAAAACTCTCAAAGCTAGACAGATAGAGAGCGTGTGAGGTAGAGAGAAAGAGACGGAGAGACAGAGTCAGTGAGAGCTACTCAAAAACTGAGTGTCGCCATAATTCATGATTATGCAAAAAGGTCAACAGCTTTGAATGGGCCAGAAAGCTCTGGGCAGGCTCTTTGCCACGTTGAGCATACTGAGACTGCTGTCTCCGGAGGGGGTAGGGTTGGGCTTGAGATCTCTACTGCCCCTTTTTTTATGACACGCCTGTCGCGCTGGCAAATTAAATTAAATGTTCGTCCTGCACACACACACACACACACAACAATCTTGTTACTTGATAAAAAAAAAGGATGCAGGATTTATTGTGCCTGCTTCTACGGTTTCTTGTTGTTGTTTTTTTTTTTGTTGTGCATTTTTTATGCTTCTTTTTATGGGCTGGGATAGAGCCGCTCACTTGACAGGCGCCTCCCTGGCCAAGCGGACAGGCAAATTAATCAAACTAAACTGGCAAAGGATCAACAAGAGCATGATAAGGAGCGGACAGGGTCAAAGCCAAGCCAAACGATGTGCCGCCTGCTGAACGCTCTCCTTTACCATTCTTCCGCTCGTTTCCTTTGCCCTACCTCGCTCCCTTTTCACGCACAGTTTACTGTTTAACGAGCATAAAAATGAAATTGAAAGTAACTGGACAACTGATTGATAAATCTGTCTGTCCCTGCCTGTCTCCCTCTCTCTCTCTCTCTCTTTCTCCCTTGCTGTCTGTCTGCTTGTCCGCCTACCAGTTCTTTCCTCTTGACCAACTTCAGTGCTTGGGCAAACCTGATTTCAATTCTTCAACCAGACTGAATTTAATTGCATAATTTATGATATTGACTGTGTTCTATATATCTGAACTGTATGGAAATTTATTTACTTGCAGCTCTATGCCGGCACCAAGATGAGACGCAACAGCACTCACACAGCGGCCACGCCCACAAATCGACAGCTCTGGCTGCCGTCGCTGCTGATACTGCTCGCAAGCAGCAGCCCTACCAGTGCCCAGTGTCCCTGGCAACGGGATGTGCCCGATCTGCAGACAAGCTGCATCTGTGCCTACAATCTAGGACGAGAGCTGAGCGTGCAATGTGATCAGGTAAGGGACATATTATATAATAATTATAATACTATGTATTATATAAGACTTCATTGGAAATAAGCATCTGCTGACCTTCTTAAGATCTGAAAATCATCTAATCTAGGGTCTACTTTACGAGCAGAGCATTTCCTTCATCCTACCCCGACCAAATTCTAAGTTTTACTATACATTTTCAGGTGGATTTTGCGCAACTTCTGGATGCCATGAACAAATACGCAAAGCTGAAACCCGTCGATTTGCTCTATGTGAACAATGCCACAATTGAGGAGCTCTCCGATGACATCTTCAGCAATCTCAGTCTGCACAATGTGCAACTCTCGAGCTGTGGTATCAAGCGTATTGCAAACGGTGCCTTCAAGGGACAGGAGACGGTGCTCAAGAATCTCAATCTGCAGGACAATCTGCTGAGCGAGGTGCCAGTTGAGGCGCTGCGTTTGCTCTCAAAGCTCAATCTGCTGGACTTGTCGCGCAATGAGCTCTCCCAGATACCCGACGATGCTTTTCTGGGCCTGAGCAAATTGTCCACACTGAAGCTGAACGATAACAATGTAACGCTGGCAGCGGGAGCATTCCGTGGGCTGGAACAGAGCCTCAAGAATCTGAATTTGAAGGGCACAAAACAGCGGCGTGTGCCCGAGTGCATACGCGGTCTAAAGAGTCTGGCATTCCTGGACCTGTCACAGAATGGCATCAAAGAGCTGCCTGGAGCAGGCGGCATACGTGTCTTCGATGGACTCGACTCGCTGACAGCGCTTAACATGGAACGGAATCTGATACAAAGCATTGCTGAGACGGCATTTGCTGGTGTACGCAAAACTTTGAGCTCCTTGAGTTTGCTCAACAATTTGCTGGCGGAATTTCCCATTGGAGCTGTGCACTCGCTGAAGGAGTTGCGTGTGCTGGACATTGGTTTCAATTTGTTGACCACACTGCCGGAGGCAGCCTTTCGGGGAAATCCGAGCATTACCCTGCTGGCCCTGGACGGCAATCCACTCAGCACAGTGCCGGAGGGTGCCTTTGCCCATTTGAATGCCACGCTGCGTGGTCTCTCCCTGGGTGGACGGTTCCTGCATTGCGACTGCAAATTACGTTGGGTGGCCGAATGGATACGGAACGGTGACTTGCAGGTGAGTGAATTTGAAAGCCTCTATTACTACCACTACTATCATTACTATTACAACTACTTCAACTCTATTGCTCTAGGTCACTTCCCGCGAGCGTAATCCACAGTTTTGTGGCACACCGCCACGTTTCCGTGATCGCGGCTTTTATTCCATACAGCCGGAGGAGCTCAGTTGCCCTGAAATTGCCGATGCTGCGCTACGTGGTCCTGTCGGCCTTGCGGACAATCTGAAGCCTACGTTCCCCTCCTCCCCAGACTCCATAGAGTTTGAAACGGGAACAGCCACTGGCACTGGCACTGGCACCTCTGCCTCCGCGCCTGTGTCCAGCAGCATTAGCACCACCACACCCACCACTACAACATCAACTACCTTGTCCACGACAACCACCAGAACCACTACAGCAGCGCCTACAACTAGTTCCAGTACAGCCAGCAGCACGGTAAGTCTTTGCCCATGATTAAACTGGAGCAATTGAACTTGTTCTATGGTTTTTTGGGGGCAACTACCAGTTGATATTGATATTGAACTAGTTTGGAGGACCAGTTGGACCAGTTCAACATGTAGAGTAACAAATATTTATGACTATATTTTAAACGGATTTTGCTGCAAGTTTTGCTATACTTTACAATTGCTTTCCGGCTTATTTAAAGCTTTTCGTAGATAGACCATAACGCAGAGATATAGAAATGTTAGAATCAGAAATTAAATTATTTCGAATTTGGAATTATATTCTAATAAATTTGATTAAATTTATGCCACATTTAAAGCCTGTGAATATTGTCTCTTAGTGGTATGCATTGTTTAAAGTGTTTGTTTACAAAATTTATATACCAATAGCCACATAAAACATATTCGGATAACAATAGATAGTCGTTTTAGTGTCATCGGAATTCGATGGAAAACTGCCATGAAAATCATAGAATTTATGTGCAACCAAATGTATGCAACGCTGTCATTTTTGGTATATTTACTCTACGTCCCTTTCAACAGACACGCCCACCCACAACAAAGACAACAAAGGCGGCCGCCGCATTGCCCACAGTTGGTGTTAATGGAACTGGCAGCGTACAGGCCACGGCCATCAGCTCCACCTCCAGCAGCAGCAGCAGCAGTAGCAGCAGTAGCAGCAGTGGATCCTCGGCAGGCAAACAAGCGCCAGGATGGCGTCAGGGAAGCAACGCAAATGCCAATGGCAATGGCAATGGAAGCCAGCACAAGCCACAACGACCGCCGCTGGTGCTGGGGTATCCACCGCAGCGTGGCACACGCATCGACGACAGCAATGAAGTGCAGGTGAAGCATGCCTTCCGTCAGGACAGTTCAGTCATCATACAGTGGGACTCGGAAACGGCGAATATACTTGGTTTCAGAGTGGTGTATCGTCTGTTCGGCGAGAAGGCGTTCAAACAGGGCCCGCCCCTGGAGGCCAGTGAACGGGAGTTCAAGATTAAGAATGTTCCGGCACAGGAGTGTATCATTGTGTGTGTGATATCACTAGAGGAGCTGCATGTGACGCCCGAAACGGTGCCATATCAGCAGTGCCGCGAGGTACGCACCGTCTCATCGCAAACGTCCAACATGGACAAGATAACGATTGCGGCAAGTGCAGCCATTTGTGGCACCATCATAGTCGCTGTGATTGTGTTCATAGCAGCCAGCAGGTGAGCAAGAGATACTGTTCACTTATATACAGGGTGGCCCCCCAACCAAAGATTACTTGAATGTATCTTTATATACATTGCGAGTGTATCCTTAGGCAATCCACAACTATTTTGTATTTTGCGCTATCTACACTTCATCAACATGATCATCATCATCATTATTATTATGATGCCTCCTGCTATGTTCATTCCAATCTTATGTCTCTTCTCCGTCCCATCTACCCATTGCAGGCGCTCGCGTAAACTGCAAAACAACCAGCAAAAGAGTCCACTGCCAATTGGAGGTTTGCCCGTTAATTGTTGCGGTCCAACCGGTTCACCAGGACCACTTGGCTCCATAGCCACGCTATCGGCATTTAACAATCACAAGGTGAGTTCACTTGACCAATTGGCCATAAAACATACAACTAGATACAGTTTGCCGGGGCAATTGCCAAAGCAGGGAGGGAAGGAAATTGGCATTGGCCTCAGGTTTGTTGCTCGCAAATGGCAGCAATTGATGCCAACGGTTTTTATATTTTTTTTCTGGGATTTTTGTTTCTTCTTTTTGTTTCTATATTTATTTATGGGTCAACAAATTGAACGCAAAGAGCGCCGCTTTTTCATTTGCGGGCCAAAAGATATATATATACATATATATATACGTATCTATTTTGAGTTGTCCGAGAAATATTTAACGACTTCCATTAGAGCCGCAACTAAAGCTCATAAAAATAGCCTCAAATGCTTAATTTAAGCTCAATTTCAGTTCAATTTTAGCTCAATTTCAGTTCGATTTCGTTTAATTTTTGGCATTTCTTTTCTCTACGCACAGGAATGGGATCAGGTGTCAGCATACAGTGGACGCTCTATACCGCGACCACGTATTTACCCGGTGGAACAGCCCGATGATATGCGCAGTCATTTCTCTGGCATGCCAGGAAAGGTGGCCAAGTCCAGGTGAGTGTGAGCACTGGGCGTGGTCAAAGAAAGCTCAAATATATAAGCTTGACATTTGTCATATCAATCTTTCGATTATTTATGTTTGATTTTCTTGAGAATTTCATATATCATTTTGTTTATTTTTTCGTTTATGATTTATTCATGCCATACTCACACACACCACCACCACTACGCCATACACACTCACACATACACACACACATGTATGACGAACGACTGTGCGATTGCAGCAGATCCATAGCCGATGGGCAATCACAGCACAGTTTCTCGAATAATTCACATCGCGGCTATTTGGGCAGCGCCTTCCCAACGAATCTCGTCAATTCACGCCCCGAATTGCGTCAGTCACGCCAATCCCTGGCCGCTGCCTCAGAGCGCATGTCGCGTGCCTCCTACGCCGGCTCCATACATGGCGGCGGCGGTGGTGGAGTTGGTGGCGGCGGCGGCATGGCCGGAATGGGCGGTATGAACGGTATGGGCGGTGGTGGCGCCAACAGTTTAATGGGCATGAGCGGTCTGGTTGGGCCTGGCGGCCCATCGAGCATTGCATCCAGCAATGCAAGACGCTCACGTCCGCGTTCCAGATCACGCGATCAACTAAATACCACGCACATACATAACCATCGACCGGGAAGTCGGTAAGTAGAACTCACACACACACACACACACACACACCACAACAGAGACCCACACACACACACACGCAGTCATACTCCAACGATATTAACAGATTCTGCTCTGGTATTTGGCAACACAGTTAATTAACAAATACACACACACACACACACAGATTTCCACACATTGTCAACAAGTTGTTGCTATAGCTGTAGCTCTACCCACTAATTGCAAATGCCACACTTTCAATTTTGCCAGTCGAAAGTTGCCCGAACAAGAACAAGTTTTCATTATCTGTCTGTCTGTCTTTTAGTCTGTCTGTAAAGGCCACTAAAATGTTGCTCCCTCTTTCTAGAGATTGAAATTTTAACGCTTTTATGTTAAGATCAACATAAAGAATCAAGTGAATGGACTTGAAAACAGGGTCGTATCATTTAGTTCGATAGATCAAATATGTTTGGTTTATATTTCATTAACAATTTTCAGGATTTCAAATCTCAACTTTATGACTTCATGTTAATTAATGTAAATGTAAAATTTTATGGCATTCGAGAGTTAAGAGCTAAGAAAGAGAAATAAAACATTAGAGAAGTAAACATTAGCATTATAATTATCATAATCAAAACCTACAGACCTGAAATTGTCACATGTCGTTGATATTGAATTGATATTGATATTGACTTTAATATTGGAAACGGTATAAAGTTAAAAGTTAAATTGTCGTATTGAGAGAATACATGTAAATATATCTAAATCTAAAATTTAATCCAAAAGAAAAGAACAAAACTTTTTACTGCATTTTACTAACTTAAAGTATATAATTTCATTTAGTTCAGTTATATTTGATCTAAATGGTTTTTGAAGAAAAAAAACAATGTGGTTTTATATAGTTCAAATACGATTAAACTTTAAAAAACTAAACTATCCAGCTTGCATTATAGTGCAAGAGATCTTCAGAAAAACCTATACTTAATATTATAATTATATTTTATAAATTTCCTTTCATAAATATCACCATCAATATATATTAATATTATTATTATTTTTCATTTCATTTTAAATAAATTTTCAAATATAAATATTCCCCTCAAAAGTCTGTCACTGCTTGCAGTCTTACTCAATCTAAACCCCAACCCAATCAATGCAACTATCTTTGATTAATTTAATAAAGCTATTAACTATAGCGAAGTAATTTGGTTTCAATTAACTGTCTGTTGGTGTATGCAACAATTCGATAAGCCGCTTAAATACCGCTCTTAATCAATGCAACTGTAAATGTGTAAAACTGTGGCCATTATATACGCTTTTCATCATATTTTTAGCTTGTTTGCTCAATGTGTAAATTTGTTACGTCCATTATGTTTAAATTTTGTTTCGGTTGAACTATCTTTTTTTTTTTTTTTGTATGTATACAAATATATATAGATTTCTGCACAAGTCATTAAGACAACTTTCCATTAGGTTTATTTAGCAACAAATGAAGTAAATTACAGTGTATTGAAATCGATCTACTCTCCCCTATATAACAAATTTTGCTCTCAATTTATGTGATATTTTGTGTCTCTTTAGATATTCGACAGCTGGATCAACGCATACGTTGAACAATTATTGCGATACATCGGATAATTGGACCGATCACGATATGGATATATATATGGCGCGCAATCCGACAACGCGCAACGGTCTGGTGCCATTATGAGGGCGGCTTATGTTATCCTGATATTTCAATGTTGTATTAAATTTGGATGACATTTTCTGACAATATCTGACGCCGGCCATTCAGGCGGGTGGTGCAGCGGGTGCAGCTCCAACTGGTCGGCGTCAACAACAGCAACAGCAACAGCAACAAATAGAACAACGACATAGAAACAATCATCAACAGCAACAACAGCAACAACAGCAACAGCAATTGGAACAGCCATATCAACAGCAACAACAGCGATTACAATATTACAATACACCACAGACACAACGCTGCACCTCGCCGCCCGATGTTGTGCCCCGTGCAGCCAATTTCCATAACCACAACAACAGCAACAACACGCAGACACAATTGCTGTTGCCAGCATCAACAACAACAGCAGCAATGACAACAACAACAGCAGCAGCAGCAGCAGCTGCGACTGCAACAGCAACAGATATCAATGGCGGCATTGTTGTTGAGAACTATTTTAACGAATATGAACGTCAGGAAATCATTTATCATCCCACAAGTAACAACAGTAGCAAAAGCAACAGCAGCAGCAACAGCAGCAGCAACAGCAACAACAACAACAGCAGCTGCAACACCCCAGCAACACGTAAAGGCAATCGCAGCAACAATGCCTTTCGTTTACAGTTACCCGCAACGAATGCAACGACTAACAATATTTTATATAGACGAAACAATTATTTAATAGATGCAACTAATGCGCATACATTTAGTGATAACTGTAGCTGTACTTGTAATTGTAGGCTAAGCGACCAGCAGACAACACCAACACCAACAACACCAACACCAACAACACCAACAACACTAACAACAACAGCAGCAACAGCAACTGACAGCAGAAGCTTTGATACACAAACAGAGGCATCCTTGGCGCCCAGCACCTCAGTGTCAAGCATTGAGCAAGTGCAGCCAGCTAAGTATAAGGATGACAGTGCAACAACAGCAGCAACTGCAGCAGCAACAGCAACAGCAACAGCAGCAGCAGCTGCTGAGGCCTTGTCTGTGAACTTGACATTGGATGACATTGACACTGACATGCTCTGAGTGCAATACACAAATGTTGTTAACCATGTTGCTGTTGCTGTTGCTGTTGCTCTTACCACTATATCATCAACAACAGCAACAACAACATGTACTACTAGTGTTAGTAGTATTGGTAATGTTGCTGTTGCCGCTGTTGTTGTTGCTGTTGCCTGCCGTTGCTTTTCAGATTTTGTTCTAGTGTACTAAGCAATTTGCATACTAAATTTAATGACAGAATGAAGCAAAAACAAAAAACAAAAGTAAAGAAAACAATGCAAAGTTGCATAATTTAGCATAAACACTATTTTTGTATGCTGTTTTAGAAGTGCAATGAATATGTTAAGTACATTCACATTAACTCTTTTGTTTGTGTACATATATATTTAGCTCTAACTGTAACTCGTAACTAGCACTCATACTCGTAACTCTAATTGTAACTGCATACAAAAAAAACAAAAACAAAAACTCAAACAAAAACAAATCTGGTATCTACTAAATATAAACAGCGATTCTAATGGGTTCTTTGTGTATGTCAAGAGAAGAAGAGAGAATTAATGAGAGAGAGAGAGAGAGAGAAAAAAGAAAGAGAGCAGGAAAAACATGTTAAGCAATCAAAGAACTAAAACTTAAGTCAATATCTATAGCAATGGTACTAATATACATATATAACAACATTTAATAGCTATTAAAACAACTCAACTAAACCACATAGGCATAGAACAAGCAACAACAACAACAACAACAACACGAACTGCATTTAGACAAGCATAAAGAGATTTTAACTAGTTTATGGCATACACCAATTCACTCTCTTAATCTCTAAAGCAATGCACTAAATTGAATGCATTTTAAATGCTTTGCCTTGTCTAAAACAAAACATTCCAAAAGCTGTGCAAATTTGCAGCCCGTTTTACTGCCTTGAATAATTCTGCATAAATTGTGCGAACTTTTTCATTTCAATTTTCTTTTCATTTAAATACGAATAAAATAAAAACTTAAGATTTTAATTGTTGTACAAAAGGCTTCAGTCGAAACGTTTGTGTGCTAAGTTGATTAACAATTAATTTTTGTTTAATTCTTATTTTAATTCTAATTTTCTAGCGATATTTTAATAAAATTAAAAAAAAAAAATGTACTCTTAAAAAACGATTTTTGATTTACTTTTTATTTATGGGTTTGTATATAAATTCGATTTGAAATTTTCATTTAGTAATTATGATTATTATATTATAGGATTTGCCCTCTATTTCTATGTATTATAGCCCCAAATACCTGCTGTATAATCTTGTATATAAATTTATAGTACTAAGCTTCAAGTTTTCAGTTTAAAGCATTTTTATTGAAGGGATTCGAACGTCGTGCGAATCCCGGTCGATCACAGTTGACAGTTAACAATATTTAGTGCCCATGGGCTGGATGACTGTCCTTAAACAAAGGTACCGGATCCGTAACGCTTATGCAGAGCACTAAATACTTAGTGAAGTAAGATGATAGTAAGATGATAGACATATATACATACACATATACATCTATTCGTAGTCGGTTTAGGAACGTGTTAAATTAAACGCTTTGAGCATTAGACAACTAAACACAATTTAGATGGAAAACGGGAGCAATTATTTAAAAAAAATAAAAAACAAAAAAATAAAAATCAACAAGAGCAACAATAAGTATATAAATATTTATGGAATAATTGTAGGCAATAATATATAATCACATGAAATTTCGACTAAGCAAAAATGTTTCACTTGTAAAGCAAGCAAAGAAATGAGTTAAGCATAATGTATCGATAGATCAGTTATCGAGTTATCGACTATAGTTAAATGTAAGCGCAATTCAAATCAAATTTAGTACTTAAACAAATTACGATGAACATTTAAATTAATATTAAATAAACTGCCTTAGCACCAAGCGAATAGTAAAATGAGAATGAAGCACGTGCTTAGTTTTAGTTTAGCTGCACTTTATAGAACTGAGATGAGCAATAAATATATATATATAAAAACAAATTATGGAACCGTGTAATCCCCAACACAATTACTGCCAAAACCATAATTACTGTGACTCCTGGATATCTATGCTTATGGTCTATAAACTACATTACATTTTAGTTTTGAGAAGTTTGAAATCATATTTTTGATAAGCATATCGAAATATATTTTAAAGTGTCGATTTCCTCTTACTAATTTTTATTTGCCTATGATTAAAACCTAGAGTCACATTAAAGATTATGAAATTGTCTCATCTCAAGAAGAAAAACAACAGGCGTCAGCCATTAACCAAACACCACCAGATTATAGATTTTAGATTGGTTTTATGCAAATCGCTATGACCGTAAATGTGCGTTCAAATTGTTCATGTATTTCATTAAATTGTTAACTTTGCGGCTTCAAACAGATTTAGAAAAATAAACAACACACACATAAATATTAGCAAGAATTCAATTAATTAGTATACAATTTTATGCATTTCGTTTGTTGTATTCGAATATTTCGTTTGTACGCATCCAAAGTTCCAAATAAAGCATATTTTTGTTAACCCTAAGCGTTTTCTTCTAATCGAAATCAAAGGCTTTACTTACCCCGATATTGTGATGGAATTGTCCCATAGCAAGCGCAATTGTCGTGTAAAGGCGGCCCACAATTGTGCCATGCCTTCCAGGCCACCCAAGTGGGCGTGGCATGTGGTTAGCAAGCAACTGAGACGACACACCAATGAATCGGGCACAGCGCTCTTGATGCGCATGGGATCAAACTGAAAATTGGATTACACAAGGGCATTATTTCTATAGATGTTCATGTTCCATCAATTGTTCTGCTTACCTTATCCTTAAAACTATTCTTGGAATACGGATACAGCGCCAAGTCGGGATGCATATCGGGAAATAAATAGGCGAGCAGCTCATTGAGTTCACGCTCAGTCATGGGTCCGGGCAGGCGCTTAGTGAGACTTGCCTGAGAGGGCAGCTCATAATTTCGCTCCCTTCGGCTGGTCAGCTTATGCTCGGTAAGTTGATCCAGGGGATTTGTGCGCTCAGCACCGCTACTCATGCCAGAGAAATTGCGTCCCACGTACGATTCTAGATTCCGTTGAACAGCACCCACTGTTTGATAGTCGCTCAGACAGCAGCTCAGATAGGAAAATGCCTCCACGGAGAGATATATCTTGCCAAGCGGTGCCTTGGATGGTACAAACTCTGTGCGCTGTTCACTGTCAAAGGCAACATTCTCAGAGAGTTCGGGCCAGTCATAGACCAAGTAGCTTTCAGTGCATGATTCAGGCGCATAACCATGTGGTAGCGCATAAAAATGCTGCACATCTAGATTCTCTACATCTCCGTCGATCACAATATCTTCGGAGCTTAGTCCATGATTGAAGGGCACATACAATGGCATGCGAATGTGCACCCGATCGAGCGAATATGTGGTGCGTACTGAAACCTTAGCTGGCTGTGTATAGGAAGCAGGCACCTTGTCATGAAAGAGTGTCAACAGTCCAGTCAAGAAGCGACACTCTGGCGGCGCCTGTTCCAATCCAATCAGTCGGAAATTGGTGCGCAAAGCTGGTGCCAATGCAACGCCCGTGTAAAAGTTCCATTTGGGATCGTAAAGTTGAACAAATATGGGCACCACGCTGCTCACCTCTGCAGCCACAACTGCTGCCGCACTGAGAAAGAAATTAAACTCTGATGTGGATTTCATATAGTTAATTGATTCTTTTTTGGGATGCAGCACAACAAATCGCCGCAAGCCGTATATTCTGGCCAGCGTGTGCAGCTCACTTGAAGTGCGTATGGGTGGACCAAAACTGTTCCAATGGCTCATCAAGTCGTGATGGCAGTTTGTTCTTTGCATACAGCTGTTGCTTGACTGTTCCTCGTCTGGTGATGTTCCCTCTGCTGTTAGCGCCTCATAGTAATCCACGGCAATCCCATTGTGCAGCACATTTAATGTTTCCGTCTGCACACGCCACTTGCAATGGAACAGCTCCTCGGGCTGCAATGGGACGCCCAAGTCGAGAGCAACATCCCATTTTTGTAGTATCTCACCAAGTTGGGCATTGAACACCTCCCAGTCCGAGTCGGCGCTGAAGTTTTCGCGATAAAAATCATTATCGTCAATTTCTTCGGCCATTCTTGTTACCAATATTCGCGTATCAACAAACAAAAGGTTTGCAGACAACAAATTGCAACTAAGCTGTGCCAGCTGG
>JBANCZ010001228.1:0-23503 GCA_037040025.1 Sphaerogastrella javana | reverse complement strand
CACAAACACACACTACTATATACTATATACAATATACACATGCATTTGATGCTTTTCGATGTAGTTTGATTTTGACCGCGCTGTTTTTCATGCTGTGTTTCAAGCCGATCAATCACATACACAACCAACACATGTAAACCAACATTCACAATTACAACAACACAATTACAACAATGTCAACAATAATAATAATTCTAATAATAATAATAATAATAATAATAATAACTAACTTGACGACAAAAATCGAAACGAAAAACCAAAAACAAGTTTCTGAGTTCTGGGCTATTTTCTTTTTTATAATCAACAACATGAAATTGTATTAAATTTATATAAAATCAGCAAATAATAGTAAACGCTCTTTGCATAACTGTAGAAAAGCTAAGCTACAACAACTACAACAACAAAAAGGCAATGTCCAAAACTTTGAATACGAATAATGTATAAAAAAAAACATCAAAAATCGTAAACTCTGTTCAACCACTAATTGTTGTCATATACTGAACATATTTATATAAATGTGTATATATAGATTTTTATCATCATCAGCAACAACAACAACTACTACTATTACTACTACAATCACAGCTACAACAACAAGTACACATTGCTAATTTTCTATATCATTTAACCTAACCTCACTTAATGCACTGCATTTCTCATGCTATTTAGCTGCACTTTCGCTTATAACATAGTTGGCCATAGACTGTTAATGTTAATGTTAATGTTCATGTTAATTGCAATTTGATTTAGTTGAATTGTGTTTTATTTGTAATTTGTAAGATTCGCATTCTAATTATATGATTTGTTTTATTTATTTCTTTCTGGCAACGTTTCGTTTACAGTGAGTTTATCTTTAACTACTACCACGCCCACTAAGCATGTTATAACCATTAACACGAGTCCGCTACATACCAATACCAATACCAATACCAATACCAATACCATTACCAATGCGCAAATGAAACTGCAGCTGCAACCTGCCAGAATTGCAACGGCTGTAACAACATCAACTAAAGTCGCCGTCGCCACAGTTCCACTGTTAACTAACAGCAGCAGCAACCGCAATAACATTATCAAAACAGCCGTACTCACACCAACAGCCAAACCAAGGGCCACAGCAACCACAGCCACAGCCACAGCCACAGCCACAGCCACAGCAACAGCGACAATTACAGGGAGCAGAAACCTCAAGCATCCTTAAGGCAAAGGCAAAGACAAAGGCAAAGACAAAGGCAAAGACAAAGGCAAAGACAAAGGCATGGGCGTAGGCATAGGCGTTGACAAAAGGAAGGAGGATGTGCAAACTATTGTATGCTTGAGCCTTTGCGGTTTATGCGAGTGTGTGTATGGCTGTTTATTGGCAAATTTAATTATTGTTGAAATTTCCAAATTGTATTTAAAAATTAATTTGTTTATTGTTCATTTGATTTTAACTGTTAATCAACTAAGAAACATAACAACAACAACAACAACAAAATAACACCTCAAATTTGGCAATGCAAATTTACAAATTTAACGTTCAGTATGCGCCAAAAGACATACTGCATTTATACGTTAAAATTGCATTTCACTAAATACTAATTGAAAATAACAACAACAAAAACACAAACAATTAATTTATGTAAATTTGTTAAAACCAATTGTACTCAGTGACATTTTTTTTTTCGTTCTTATGTGACTTGCAAAAAAGGCTTAAGTCACACTTTTCTAGGTTTTTCAAAAACTTATTTCAAGCCAAAGGGCAACTCCAACTATTGCCGATCTGGCAACGCCACGAAATTAATTTCCTTTGCAAATAATTGCAATTTCATAGCATTGAGCATTTCGTTTTGGAACTGAACACACGGCTTAAAGCTTAGGAATACGAAATGGGATGACGAATTGAAATCGTTGATTGATTGTTATAACACTCGACTCTACACTTAATTATTGTGATTTTAAATTAATAAAAAATGAAGTTTAATTATTTATATACTTGCTCAATTTGAGTTTTCTTCATTAAGGCAATTCGAGATGTATACTATTATGAACAAAACAAATTTCAAATCAAGTCAATCAATTAAGCAATATTTTTATACTTCAACTATATTTAAAAGAAAAACAAACAAGCAAAACAAAAGAAATTGAAATACTAAACTGAAACTATTTTATACGCTGCATTCCAATTGAAATAAATAGAAATTTATGAAATCAGTTACAACAAAAAGATGATGAAAAACAAATGAAATATATAAAACCAAATTGTTATTTATTTATTGTTATACCACATATCTGTTGTTTTACTCTTGCACGTGAGCTATAAACATTAATGCATTTCAAATTACATACTTATTGATTGCAACGATTCTATTGTTCGATTGTTGTATTTTAATTGTTAAATGTATTAATTTATGATTTGATTTGACTACAAAATCGCTTGAACGAGTTAACCCTCTAAACTCCAGTTTAACCCTGCTCTGCCGCTCACACGAACGCCAGCTCGCTGCTATGTAACTCTTATCTAGTTCGAATCCAGTGTGCAAAAGATCTTTTGGTTGCAAAAACAGAAATAAATACAGTTTGCAGGTGCAACAGTTGGCCATTGAATTGGATTTCAGGTATTGAACGCTCCCCACAACAGATGCCACAGTTATGAAGTATATATACCATATATATACTATATATTTATGTGTATGTATGTATGTATACGCTGCCAAGTAAGTAGCTTGCCATTTCGCTCCACAGCCATTCTATAGATTCATAGAGACAGAGTGAGAGAGAGTGTATACCGTGTTACTAGGTGCCTGGCACTCATAGTACCCCACCTCTATCCTCTACCATTCACAGGCCACAACTCCAAGAGCTCCCACTCTAATAAGCCCAGAACCGCATCAGACAATGCGGATCACGAGGAACGACATACAAATGCTGGTACCACAGCGACGACGACGGGGTCGGATAATGGTGCAGCAAACGTTGGCACGGAGGAGCCGCTCGATCTCGCCGATTTGGATTTGTCGCGTTTGCGTCTGAGTAAAAAGGATCTTGAAACGTTGTCCAGCATCACACCCGGCCTGCCCAAGTGCTTTCAGGAGCAGCTGCTGGCCAAACTGCCGCCCACGCAGGCGCGCAAACTATCACGCACGCTGAGCGTACAGAGCGGCGCTGCCAGCAGCACGCCAGCCATAAAGATCTACAAGCGCAGCCAGAGCAGCGGTCGTGGCTATCTGCCCGAGCAGCCGGAGGAGCAGCTGCCTGAGCAGGTAGAGCCCAAACATAAGCCGCTGACCGATGCGCCCAAGACGACAGCAGCCAGCACAGCAATCTATAGGCGCAGTTTAAGTCGTGCCCCCAGCCAGGGACCTGCGCCGGAGACAACAACAGCCGCCAGCAAAGGAGCAGCAGCAGCCACAAAGAGCCGCAGCAGCAGTGTGTGCCGTGATGATTATAGCAAATCGTCGTTGTGCCATAGCAGTTTTACCAGCGATATCAGTGAGAAGTACAAGTACTACTCTCCATACTTGAGCAAGTCCAGCAATGGCACAGCAGCAGCTGGAGCAGCAGCGTTGAATAAGGAGGTGTCGGAAAAGCGTTATAGCGCTGCTTTGGGTCGTCCACCAAGCGGCTACCTATCGCCACCGCCAACGACAGCGCCCCAGGTGCCTGGCGTAGTCGATGGCAGCAGCTCCTTGTGTAGACGATCCTCGCAGCGGCGAATCTCACGCTTTCTCCGGCCCGACTTCTTCGACGAGCCTCGCGAGAATCGCGACCATGAGCGCGAATCTCAGAGTGTGCTGCGCGAGATACGCGAGAAATCCAGTGATCACCTGGAGCAACCCGACATGCGGCATCGCAAACACAGTCTGCCCAATGTGGAAGCTGAATTACAGTCAAAAATTTCAAGCACGACGCGCCATGCGCGCAACAAGAGTATGGAACAGTTTGTAGAGCCAGCCAACAACCAGGAGCCACCACAGCAGCAGTCGGACAAGCAGCGACGTAGCCACTCACGTTCTCGTGAGCCCCAGGACAATGAGCTGGACAAGCACGAGCTGGCCAATAAGATACTACAGGAGCTGCAGCTACTATCCGCTGCTCGAACACAGGCTGAGCAAGACCAGCGTCTGAACACGAAGGAAACGGATACAGCCACCATTAGGAAACTGAAGAAGCTAAAATCCAAGGAGAAGATCAGCGAACTGAACGATGAAGAAGCCATCAAGCCACTGACCACAACAACGACCACAACAACGCTGGTGCGCAAGGTCAAGAAGGTGTCCAAGAAGTCAACAGATGAAACGCTGGCGGCACAATCGTCCCTCAGCGCCGAGACACAAACGGTGGAAATGCCAGCGCCCAAGGAGACCAAGCTGAAGCGACCGAAATCATATCCAATGAAAGATCTGGGCTTGAGTCTTAAGAGCAGTACAGATTTACCCATGACGGAGACCACGACTGTGGCAGCCAGTCAGGCCAGCAAATTACCCAGCAAACTACCCATAGCTCCAACAGATGGCGGTCCTGTTGATGCAGTATCAAGGGAAAGTCGACTTGTACGTCCCAAGAGCTATCCGGCAACAAAGCTCACTATGCCCAAGGAACTGCGAAAGGTAAGCCGCAGTGGAGCAGCAATACCCAGCATAGCTGAGACAGTGCCAACCAGCTCACAGTCCACATCGGAGGAGAAATCTACGACGCCCAACTGTGCAGAAAAGGAGACCATAGAAGTACGTCCGACATCTAATAAGAAAATCATAAAGGTGTCGAAGAAATCGAAACTAGTCCCGCCCACACCTGTCACGCCCTCGACTCCAACACCAACAACCACCACAACAACAACCACGCCCGCAGACAGCTCCAAGGAGTCCAGTCCAGTCATCAAGTCCAAGTCCAAGTCACCCGAAAAGAAACCAGGCAAGGGCCTGCTCTATGCCATAGGTCAGAAGTTCGAGAAGTTGCGCGACTCTGCCATGAGCAAGGAGAAGAAGCTCAACACGCCCAGTGCAGGCCCAGCCTTGGTCTGCACTCAAAAGCAGGGCTCGCCCGAGGAGCGTAGCTCACCAGAGAAAACCATAACCACCACGCTGCTGCGCAAGAAGAAGAGCCTCGAAACCGTGACTGCCACCGATAAAAGGTCACGCTTCGACAGCATGTTGCGCTCTCTGCGGGAACGCTCTGTGCCACGCTCTGGACAGGCTACAACTGTGGGCAACAGCGTGAGTCCCAAGCGTTCGGCCAGCGTGGAAGAGCTGCATGCGGCAGACAGTTGCAGTGGCAGTGGCAAATCCACTGGTGCTGGTGCGGTCAACAAAATGTTTGGTGGTCTGCTCCGACGCTTCGACCGAGAGAGCAGCGAGCAGCGACGTGTGCGGAGCACGCGTTCCACCAGCAACATTGAGCGTGAAATACGAAAGGAGCAACAGCAATCACCCATATATCAGAATCTGACCAAGAGTAAGCCCGTGACCGCTGAGGTGAACTGCAACTGTGATACTGTGTGTCCCGATTGCATGCAGCAGCAGAGCATCAAGTCCAACACAACAGCAACAGCAACGGCAACAGCAACACCAACAGCTGCAACAACAGCAACATCTGCAATGACAACAACATCTGCATCATCAGCAGCAACTGCTGCTGGAGGCAGCAATGCGCAGAGCAACAAGGAGAAGCGCAAGGGTCTGATGCTGGATCTGAACAGCACCGTCAGCAGTGCTGCTGCCACAAACACGACCAGCACCAACACTAGCGGCAGCTATCGAAGCGCCAAGACTAATCCGTCAATGCTCAATGGCAATGGTTTATACTCGAATTTGCCACCGTATCCGGGGGCTGTGCGCAGCGCAAGCTCCAGTCAGCAATCCATGGATAATGCCACGAATAACAATTCGAGTAATACGAATAACAATTGCAGTTCACAGACATCGGGTTATCGCACATCGTCGGCGCATGAGATCAATAGGAATAATCTGTTGACGCCGTCGTTTGAGAATATAGCGAACTACTCGTCGGATTCGCGCAGCTACCAGGATGACTGTGCGTCCACATCGACGTTTATGTCGCCCACCGAGGAGCCGGAACTTTACTTCGATAACTGGTCCATTTGCTCCGAGGACAACTACATGCTGCATGCCACGCCCTCGCCGACAGTGTCGCGTCTATCGCGCACCTCACAGCTATCGTCGCCCACACGCTGCTCGGAAAGCTCGGATCCCAATGAGAGCGTCATCGACCGAATCAAGCGACGCAGCTTCTACAGTCGCTTCAACGAACAGAAGCCACGACGCACCAGTAGCATTGTGGGTCCCTCGGCCGTGCGTGACTACTACCGGGAACAGCAGGCTGCGGTTCGAGCACGCTCCAGTCACAAGCTCTCGGCGCCAGAGCCCGAAACGCCGCGTGGTCATTCGCCGGACATAGCACAGCAGTTCTTCCGACCCCTAAAACTTAGTCCTGTGGGCACTGAACTGAAGCCGCCAGTCTATCGTTCGACGCTGGACTACTCCAGCTCTGGGAGCAGTCATAAGCCACGCAAGAGCCTCACCGATATACGCAACACATCGCCCTCATTCCTGAGCAAGCGCTATGAGCCGCATGACTACAGCTCCGTGGCCATGCGCTACAAGAGTTCCTCCAGCTCGAGCCCTAGCAATGGCACCATTGCCGCTGGCTCCAACGGCTACTACAACACCTACAATCCCAAACGACGCTCCTCCTACACACTGAATGGTACACTGCCCACGGCCAGCAGCAGCATAGCCACTGGCAGCAGCCACTTGGATGGCTATGCAACACTGGGACGTCGCTCCATACGTGCATATGACCATCGCACCATGTCACTGCTGGAACCGCCGACCAGCAGCACCAGTGCCACCACTGGCACCACTGGCAGCAGCCGAAGTTCCGGTGCAGGCGTTAGCTATCACAGGCGTGAAGCGCGCACGCCCGTGCGTGACTATACCTCTAGCATATCACGGTGAGTACCAGAACAATACCACCAAAAGCAATCTATGCCACGTATGACGCTCGTCTACTTTCCGCAGCTCGAGTTCGCGTTATCGCACCTCATCGGCCACACGCAGTCCCACAAACATTTGATGTTCCACACCGCAGAATGGTTTCTGCATCTTCTGCTACTACACCAAACGAAAAAAGGCAACAGCAACAACAGCGACAGGTTTGCAACATGCCACACCCACGCCCAATACGCCCAACACACCCAATACAACTGCCTCCTCGTCGGCGTCGGGCATATCCTCGCGTCATAGCAGCGCCAGTGCCATAAAGCACAAGCTGCTGCAGCCGACACAAACTCATCATCATCATCAGCGTAGGTTCTAAAATCGCAGTAGAGTCCTATACCCATTTCTAGGCATAACTAATTTTTGATAACTTTTATATAGCCAAGATTAATTGAAATTGCATCCGACTGCTTGCAGTTTGACAGTTGTAGAATCGGAAACGGATTCGGAATCGGCAAGAAACCCAAATATATATATATATAGAACGAGTAGTGTAGTTTCAGCAATATATTGAGAAACCGTAGTTCGATAACGTGCAATAGGATGAGAGGATTGTAGATTCTCCCCAGCCATATACGATTTTCAAATGATTGTGCCTTGGTTCCTTCGGCGTTTTTTTAGATGTAGTCGTAGCCATTAATGAAAAGTTGATTTAATTTGTAAGCAGTCGATAGAGCAGTAGGGATAATAATAATATCACAGAGGGAAATGTAGAAATATTCGTTTTTTGAAAAAGAACGCGTGTTTCTTTGAACATATATTTTATATTATAGTATATGCTATTTTTAAATTTTTAATTATTGCAAAATGTCAACAAATGGCTGAAAAAATACGTTAAAATTTCTTAAATGATTTTAACTCGAATTTTTTCCGACACAGAAAAAGAACTGAATTGCTAGAGATTTATAGAATTTTATACATGCAGAATTCGGTATATGAATGCGTAATTATTGAAAAATTGAATTGTTTTTTAGGTTTCGTTTACCATGTAGTGTACTATTGATGTTATTGCAAAATAATAGAAAATATGGCCAATGTGAACGAACGATTCGGTGAGCGAATTTAAAGTTTAGTACGTAGTGAAATCAATTCAAAAGTTTCAAACTGCATAGAAATCGATAAGTCAATAAAAGCAAACACCAATTAAACATTGCAATCGTTAAATCTAAACAAATTGTTTTCTTTAATTCCACATCATATACTTTTCGAACAGCCAATGAAAGTGAGTTACACTATGAAAGAAGAACAAATAACAATAATATTTCAGCTTACTCTAAGTTCAACAGAAACTGCTAGACATTGATCGATTACAGAATATAATCTCTTGAACTGTTTTTTATTTGTTTCGAGGCATAATAGAGCAGTTGTATTGAATTCTTCTGAACACTCTACAAGATATACCTTTGGAATGCATTGAACTTTTAAGGTAAAGGTTTTAGTTTTGTTTCTTTAGTTTATATGTGGGCATAAAGGGTACATGGTACGTCCATTTCCAGCGGCGTATGGCATTCATGCCCAATGGGAAATCAAAGTCTGTAGCAGTGCCATCATTGATGTTATCATCGCCTAACGGCATCTCGTTAGCCCATTCGATAAGTCCTCGCTCCTCAGGCGTGCCTGCAAGCAATAAACATGGATTCAGTTACGGATTCAGTCATGAAATGTGAGAATTTTCTAGAGTAACCTGGTATTATATTGTCCAATAAGCAGCCAAGAAAACCGCCCACTAATATGGTGGTGCCCAGAAGTACTGTTAATGTGGAATCTACGGTGTCGTTGCCTGTATCTATGGCGCCCGGATGTGCCTGCATCCAGGGACACAGGACCATAGGGAAAAATATGGATAGACCGAGTATATACAAATTTCTCGCAGAGCGCAGATCCACATATTGCAGCGTGGACAGTCCAAAGGCTATGATCATGCCAAACATGACACAGAATATGCCACCAACTACCGAATCGGGTATAAGTATGAAAATGGCGCCAAATTTACCAATAACGCCCTGAAGTACCATTATCAGAGCGGCCCATTGAATAACGCGTCGGGAACCAATCTGTTTGTATGATAAAAGATCAATTAGAATAATGTTTAGTTGATAAGTGTTAAAACTAACCTTGGTCACGCCTATGGCGCCCACATTCTCACCGAATGTGTTGGTACCGTTGCCAGCACCCCACAGTCCAGCTAGCACTGTGCCCAGACCCTCGGTGCCAATGCCTCTATTAATGGCATGAAGCGGCGGTGGTTGGGCTCCAGACATTTGCGATACTGTGGGATAATAGCTCAATGATTCCACGGTGCAGGCCAGCACACCAGCCAACATGCCCAACACCCCGGACAGCGTGACTGTAGGCCAACCAAATTGAAACGGATACGGCACATAGAACCACTTAGCACTGGTCAGAACATTTAGGCGCACGTCCGTACGTGAAGGATGTGATGGCGGAAAAACATCGGTGGCTGTGAGTATGCCGCACAGGCCCCACATGATCATAATGGTGAGCAGCACAGGGAACAGACGAAAGAGCTGGAAACGACGCACCTCCAAGCCATGGCCCTTGCGATAGGCTACCACCGGTATGGTCACATCACACATGATTTGAGAGAAGAGCGTCAGCATGCCGGTGGTGCTGTTAAGAGAGTAAGTGGTTGAGCATTTATACTAGTACGTATATGAATAATTGAATGTACGATTGAGAGTTCGTCACTTACCCCACTGCAATGCCCCAGTGTTTAGAGGCTGTGTCTGCCGCGTGCTCGAAAAGTGTTAAGCCCACCAAGGAGACAGTCGGTACAATAGTTAGCGGGGTCACATATTTGAGTATCTTGCCAACTAGACCAGTATAGCCAAGAATGACTTGCACCATGGCTGACACTGCAATTGCACCAGATAGCTCACGCATACGTATCTGCCAGAGCTCTTCACGTTCGTCTGCACTCATGGCATCCAGGTCAGCTTGAGCTGGGCATTTCCATTGTGGCAATGCCAATATGGCCAGAGTGGGCACCAGAAATGAGATGGTGCCACCTTGAACAATGGGCAAGCGCACACCCCATGTGGCCTGAAAGTAAGTTACGATGCCGGTGACAAATATCATTGTAGATATGATAATGCCACGATTGGGATCCTCATCGGACATGCATAAAGCAGGTGTAAGTATAAATGGTATTGATACTATGGCTCCGATCATAGTCAAATAATGTTGAAAAGCCAGAAATATGCTCAAATACCACACTGAAATAAATGTATATAAGCATATAATATAGCATCATCTCAGTTATAGCTAATTTCACCTGGATTTTCATTTATGGCATACAAGAGCTGGGGCTTAGTTCGTTCGGGGCGTGGCGCTGGTGGTGGCGGCGTTGCGCCCACGAGCAGAGTATTATCATTTTGCTTGGTTGAGTCAGCCTATAATAAAATAGCATATAATTAATTAAGAATAAAATATAAGCATTAGATCATTTATTCAACAGTTAAACAGAACACACATAATTTACATTTCAGTATTTCACCTGTACCAGTTAAACAAGGTATACTACTTTTGTGCAAAACAAAATACATACTGTTTTGCTAAAAATTTTTATGTTTCTGATTCGACACTCACAACGACGCACGTGCAAATCCTAGAATAACGGATTCTTTTAGCAACAGTTGCCAGATGTGCGAATTTGAAGGAACTTAGATCTTTAGTATTATTCGTTTAGGTGTTACCAGCCTAACTTCAGCATATCTGGCAGTGCGGCGCTGCTAACTCTTTTAAAGTCATACAGTAGTTTATGACAGTAGTTTATGTTGTTTACAAGTTATCACGATCCTTATCGCCTAATACAAGATATTTAAAATAGATTGAATTACATTTGAACGTAAAAACACTTCCAGCAACACGCTACAATGGAGCACCAAAGCAAAAAAATAAAAAAGACAAACTTAAATCGTTCAGAAAGTAATGCCAAAGATCTAAAGAAGATGAAGCCCAACAGGTTTAAAAAATCAAACGATCTTACACCAATAAATCAATGAACATGGTCTTCGCTGATGAAAACTTTTCTATTGGGCCTTACACTCAAAATGATCGTGTTTACTAAACTGAATACTTCTACAACAATTTGAACAAACAAACGGCCAGACGAAGAAATTTACCATCTGAATTTACAGCATGGACAGTTGTGGGTGATAATCATTCTTATCGATCGTGTATTTCAGAACGTGATGGAAACTCTTTTAGAGTCGTGGGCTCGATAACATTTCGATAACAATGGCCAGAATGTACGGCAATGGTAAAGGAAATCCTTTTACGGGAAATGGGACAAAATTCCGCTGGATGAGATTCATATTGCATGGAACTAAGGTAAAAGTTAGAGATAGGGTGAATGGATTAAGAATTTTGTTTAATAATATCTGTACCGTTCAATACCTAACGATTTAGCATCATCAAAAGACACTACATTTTTGTTAATTATTTATAAATTATATAATTCTATTCTGTATACTGTCGAGTGCAATCGACTTTAGTTTTCTGACTAGTTTTTATTTACTTATGCTAATTGGTAATTGTCTTAGGAAAACCGCTACATTGGGAGTGCATTTCCATGGAATTTATTAAATTTGTAAAGTTTAGTCGCGAATTAATTAGTTAGTTACACATTGTTGGGATCGCTAGTTTTTACAGACCGAATCTCACAAGACGGATTGAAATTGTTGGCGCTCGTGTCGTGTGCTGATTAATTGAGCGTGAGTATCGGAACAGTAACTAGCTATATACGAGTGTATAGAATCGATGGGGATTGCATTAATGGGCATCCCAGCATCTGAGATAATGCATTGCTAATAAAGCAATAAATTAACAACTCAAATACTCAAGCGACGGGAGTACTTAATAAATCATTAGTTAAATTATATGTAGAGATATTGCCTGCAGTACTATCACATAAATTCCCCAATCAAATGACTAGTATTACCCAATGGATAACTGTAACAATTTGCCATTATATGTTGATTGATCGCATAATAACAAAGGTATACTTGGACCAATTAAATGGGAGTTGACACTGTTTTCAACAAGTTCTTATCGCATTATCATACTTGCATCTAAACTTGAAATTGCAGAACATTTTTAAGCACATTAAGAGCAAACAGATTTTGATTTAACCGAAAGCAAATAAAGAGAATTGAGCACAATTGGCAATTGATAACATTCGAATATCACTTATGTAAAACATTTGGGAGAAGAGTTGTTCACTATATCACATTGATCACATTGATCACATTGATTATATTGATCACTGCATCACTTACTGACAAGCCATCCCCAACTGTAACATTGTTGAGCTCCATAATTATTAAGTACTCTATATGTATATGTATATATAAATATTTGATACACCTAATTGTCCTACTCCGAATGACGATCGAGTACAAACTGCTCGTGTCAACTGCTCAAAAGAGACTGAGAAACTGAGACACCCAGCCGCCGTCAAGGGGAATATTTTATTTACGATCTGACAAATTTAGCTCAATTAAATATACAGTTAGAGTGCGATCGCACATCAATGAAAGAGCAGCTACAGCTAGTATAAAGAGAACAGGTGCTCCGTGTTTTGAGATTACCCCTCAATTGAGTATCCCAAAGAAACAGTTACTTATGCTTAGAGTTGCTCTCTCTCTCTCTCTCCCTCTCTCTCTCTTTCTCACTTTCTCTCTTTACTCCTCTAATCACCATAAAACAAAAAGAAATACCAAGTATAGGGTAGCAACTGTAAAAGTGCCGAAAAGATCGTCATATAGATATTGCTCAATGAGCATGATAAACAATAGCATGCCACATATGTATATCTTGTTTTATTAGTAAGTTCTTTGGCTATAGAGAGGTAAACACCGATAAAGTAATGTTATGTTATGCGTCTATATAGTATGCATACCCTTTATTTATCAAGTTTTCGTTTCATATCATATTCGTTGTTACTGAATATACATATTAGAGCAAAATTCAATTTCAAATAATTTCAGTGAATTAACATAATTAATTAATAACTTTAACACAATGTACCAATACTTTTGCTAATTAGCATTATCATATAGTGATAGCATAGTTGTTTTCAACGATAATACATGTTAATTTGTGACGAAAAATATCCCACAGTAGGGACAAAGCCCGATAGTAGGGAACCTTCGTTTAGTATGTTTGGTATGGTATAGTTTTTCCGTGGTGGTACCTTTTATTGATGCCTTATAGTATTTTGCAGTGATCGATTATAGCAACATTTACCGATAATTGCTATATAGCGGGTGAGCGGAGCCCTTGAGCGAACGGGAAAGTTGGCGTGTCAAAAATGCATAATGTAGCTATTATAGTTTCCTAAATCTAGATGTTCATACAGATGGACGTAGCTCAATCTACAGTCATCGGATTCAAGAATATATATGAATGAATATGACCTTGCACAATATGAATTGACCCGTTTCTGTTTTTTAAACACAGGATCTTATGATATATATCATAGAATCGAAAAAAGAATAACTATAGCACTTCGCAAATATGGGCTGCCCTAATTTGTATCTACATAACTTTTGGTCTAAAAAGTTATTTGTTGTTTGACTATATACTTGTTTTTGTTATCGCGGTTAAAATATTGCAAAAAAGCCACACCGATAAATATATATATATGATGAATGAACGAATATTTAAAACAATAAATTTATATATTTATTAAATATTGGACCGCCACTAGTTTAACATAAAATGTGCATTTTGAAAGCTAAAACGTTCTGCTTTAGAACATATATGCATAATTACAGTTTTGGATACCTGTGTAGATGTTTAGATAGATGGACAGACAGGCACTTACGCATAATCGATAGTCGATGTATACAGCACCGATAACACTGTACTGCTCTGAAAAACCATATCACACCATATATACTGCCCCAAAAATACTATTCTGTTCTGCATTCATAATTCAAAAAATCAATTTGCAATATAAATGTTTTTACCATTCTAAACCAATCTATATTTGTTAATAATTCGATCGATTAGTTTGTAGCTCGTTTATACGCAAAAACTTACCGAGTTCTTTTCATTCAATGTAATTAGCGTACATTTTTGTTAACGAAAAATTTTAAGGAGAGAATTTTAATTTTGCATTGTATTTTATTTGTAAAAGTAACTCTGCACATGTTGTATTTTGTAAATATTTAACTAAATCTCTACATACATAGTTTAATACACATTAATTTAGTTTTGGTGGTGTTGTTGTTGATGTTAAAGATCTGATATTTGATACTATACACAGATATTGAATTTTATTATTCCGATAGATCGATTCATGTAATAAAGAGTTATAAAAATTGCAATATTAGAGGTCTAAGAGTTTTTTTTTTTGGTATGATAAGATTATTTTTTAGTGAAAATTTGCTTCTCTGCACATATTGGGTGTAGATTTTATAATTTATGGGATTTCGAATATGTATTTAATATATATCAATATTGTGTTGTTGTTGTGGTTGTGTTTTTTTCGCAATACGTGAGAATCGTTATCGTTAACATTACATATATATATATATATCATTTGCATTATGTAAAGCACACCAAGTTCTGTTGCAGTTGCAGTCTCTCTTACAAAAATTAACAAAACAAGAGCATAAAACAAAACTTAAAATGATTAATAAAACTGTCTAGTGCGCGAAAGCGGCATACAAGTGCAACTTATGGCATATCCTCTTCCTTTTCCTGCCAAACGCTGCTCTCGTTTTCCGTATCACTCAAAATTTCAACAACGTCATCCTCTCCGGTCAGCAATGCGTCCGTTTTCTCCATATCCTTATATAACTCCGACATTGGCATATCGCTGTCAAACAGCAAATTCAGCTCCGGAACCATTACATCATCAGTACCCACTTGGGCGTTTGTTGTTGTTGTGGATGCTGCCGTTGTAGATACATCCATGGGCGGCAGCGTGGCCACCGGATTGAATGGTGCATCCAAATCTTCTAAGCCACGCGGTGGCGTTAGCTTCGCCAGTTCTTCGCGCAGGTGTCGATAGTGTCGCCGCAATACCATCGAGTTGAAAGATATAGTTCGACTAGCACGTTCCGTGTATTGTGGCTTGCTCAGTTCCTCAATCCAACCTTCAATTTGTGTGCAAATCTCCTCACGCTTTAACCAAAAGTGTTTATGTATCACCTAAAATATAAATATATATATATTTAGATTTAAAACAATTCTTAATGGAAATGCAAGTGTAAAGCTCACGTCTCTGAAACAGGCACTAGGGTTGCGTATTTGCTCCAACATGGCCCAGCGGACGCACGCCTGATAGATGTTACTATTGTACTCTCGAGAAGAATTTGTACCGCTCGGTGTGCCACGACTGCGCTCGAAACCGGGCTCATTGAAGTAGGGCTCCGGCACCAATATCAGAGATTGTATTGAGACGAGAACCTGGAGGAAGCTCGACGTCTGCGCGTTCCACTTCTCCTCAGGTCGGCCATGCCATGTATTTAATACGGACAGACATACTTTGCCATCGTTGTAAAGATTGGGATTAAAGCGCACCGAATGACGACCAGTGGTCTCCAAATTAATGAGCATGGGCAAGTTGGGATAGTCCGGTGGAAAGAATACATCAAATTCGAAGCATCCGTTGGCATACGGCGTATCTGCAGGGCCAGTAATCAACACCTAAAATCAAAAGTAAATGAATTATTGTGATCTATTTATACATTAGCAATGATCGTACCTTCATGATGTCCAATCTGTCGGTATCACAGCGTACAAACACAGAGCTGCTATAGCTTAGCGGCAAGCTAGTGGACAGTGTGACGGCTTCTTGTGCCAACCTCTTCACCCGCGATGGATGATATCGATCGCCGGCAAGACGCACCATCTTTTCAAAATGATGCGACACCACAAAGCGAAAACTGTTGTTATCAGATTCGACAATCATGTCATAGGTATCAAACTGTCGTTTCTTCATTAGTTCGAGATATCGCTGTTCAACTGTTTTGGTTAGCGGTCGCTCCAATGCATCCATGCCATCCTCATGCGTATGCAACATATTAACGAGAGCATCTGCATCTGTGGTCTTTTGTACTAGCACACAGGTCTCGTGTATGTCCGGTATGAGAAGTGCTAGCCCTTCATCATCGCCATCATCGATGTTGAATGTCAATTGATGGGTTTGTCCTTTAATATTCGACTTCTTATTGACTCTGCATGTGGGAAAACGAAAAAAATGTATTAAGAGATTATGCAGAGATCATTGTGTATTACATACTTTAGTCGCTTAGCGTAAGTATCGACGCAGGTCTTCATGTTCTTCAGCAGTTCCGAAATTGGCGGTGTAGACTCGCCATTGGCGGTAATAGTCGGTTGTAGCAGTGATACTAGATTCTTGGACAGCGAAAGGGCACGCAATAGCTTGAGTATGGCACGATAGAGCGGAATGTGTCGTGTTATGTCTAAAACTGAATCGTTGCGCAGGTATGAGCTAAGCGCGGGTATCAGGCAGGATTGCTGCAATAGCATATGGAACAGCGGTGGCAGTTCACCAGTCACATCACGCACATCATGATACGCGAGTATATCCTCGCCGCGCATATCGCTGGGTATGCAATCGCCTGGATTAATGTAGCTGGCCAATACTAACAACAGCACCGTCACGTGCTCTTCCTCGCTCTTCTGCCGCAACAGCGCCTGCTCTACGTTCCAAGACTGTGTCGTAGAGCCAGTGCCAAAACCAGTGCCCTTCGCCCAATATATGTGACTCTTGTCGTCCGATGTGGTTACACTGGCCATGGGTTCATCTGTTGTGTTGCTTTTGCCGTTGCCATTTACACTACCATTAGCATTGCCATTCCCACTACCATTACCAATGCCATTATTGCCGTTGCCACTGCAACTTCCATTGCTGTTGCCGCTGCCCACCGCGTCACTCATTATGACACCGATCTGACTGTTGTGGGACTGATGTGAAAATATACCCAGGCAGTTGAGCACTAGATGCATAGCCCCCACTTCAATAACAACGCGTCGCAGGATCACACCATCATCTGTAGCTAGGGAGACGGTGTCTAAGAGGTGGCGGAACACTTCAAACGGTAAAGTGGGCAGGGAAGGCGCTAGCGATAGGCTGTATATATCGTCTAAAGAATATGCAGGAATACATGTAATAATTTTCAATCACATACAAGATACGCTATACTCACTGCCATCACCGTCACCAGTGACACCGAGCACTAGACGCAGCAGACACTGTGCACGTTGTTTATCCTTTAACAATACATCCGAGTAAGCGGGCAAACGTAGGAACAGGCCAAAGGCGGCCAATGAGTGTTGTGGTACGGAGCTAACAGTAACCTGCTTCGCTGCCGGTTCGCAAACGGTATCCTCCAGGTCTTCATAGATCTCATCATTGGGTTCAAGCTTTACCCAATCGCATAGCGGTGGACTCTTCTCCTTTTCAGTGACTGCCGCTGTTGCCTTGCGTCCCATTTGTTCGGGATACACCGTGGGCAAGTAGTGTGCCAGCAACGATAGACCACCACTACTTGAAAATCGCTGCAAAGGTGATGGCAAGGGTTCAGTGCACACAGCCTTCACTTTACTGCTTTCGTCAGCGTCATCACATGGACTAGGTGGCACCAGATGCAGCGTTAGACAGGGCACAGATAATGAGTGTCCTGCCTGTTGCAAAGTGGCCAACACCTGCGAGATGGTAGCATCACTGGCCAGCTCAATATGCGGATATTCCTTTATCACCAACTGGCTGCCTTTGTTGACGCGCGTTGCCTGTTGTACCATTTCCTCGAAGCTGAATGTGTCTATAGAATGGGAATAGTTACTAATGAATCTATAACATTAGTAGTTGTACTTACTACAACCGGATGTTGTTTGTGAAGTTGTTGTTTGTGTCTCTTTGTCCTTGTTGACAGCTGCCTGGTTTTTGGCATCCTTGATGCGCTTGTCCTTGGCCGCAACTGCAGCGCCAACGGTGAGAAATTCCATGCTGTTTACTTCCATGTTGTTATAGGCAAACAAACACGATTTATCTGACTTGGTGTCATTTGACTTAGTAGCTGCCATAGTGCCTGAAGCATCGCCAGTTCGTTGATCTGTTGGTTGTTGATACACTAAATTACTATAGACTGTATGTGGTAGCATATATGAAATTCAAATAAAATTAAATTCAATTAACAAATCATATCAAATCCACTACGCTCTAAATAATGATGTGATCATAATCAATCTAACTCAGCACCATACACCAGAATTTCTATAGAAATTGTTTTCCTTACCATTGATGCAATTCTGCCTAATCTCTTGACAGGTTGTGTTTGTCGTCACATTCAAAAGCATTTGATGTGCGCTGCTGCGCTTTGCCGGATGATGATTAACAGCAGCAACGGGCAAGGAATTGCTGGCAGCTCCACCTAAGCAGCTGCCGCCCATAATGTTGGATAATGTATCCCGGCGCTGCAATGGTTGTTGGCTGCGCACACACACCGTAATATGCTCGTTCTCGAGCAGCAGTTGTAGCACCAACTGCCGCGTAAATCCAGATATTGTTGGTCGATTGCCAGGTGCATTACGCAATGGCTTGCAAATGATGGCACTAATGAGCAGTGTGGTAAGCACCTCCTGGTTGGCTGGATGGCAGGCGCTGACGCGCGTAAAGAAATTGATAGTGGCCCGTTCAAGACGTATGAATGACTGTTGCATGGGCAATGTTTTGCTGAACTGCGCCAAGTGCGTATTGCACAGCAGCTGTAGCAGTGGTTTCCAAAACATCGAGCCTTGCGACGAGCCCAACCAATCACGCATTGGTCCTTCGGCACAGCATTCCGAGAAGAAATCCAACACCTTGGGCACGTTAGTGCTGCTCAGTATTGGCGTATGGTTTTGACCAGCATTCGCTTCGGCCTTGTCTAAATCAGTAAGCATGGCGGAGTCTTCTGCCGCTGCAATGGCTTGACTACTGCAGCAGGCCGTAGCTGCAGCTTCGGCGGTCGCTGCAGCTGTGGCTGTGGTAGCGTTGTCCTGTTGTATTGTCTCTGTGCTGGGTAGAATATGAGTGCAGTACTCATAGATGGCGTGGGCCAGTAGTTTAGGCAGACCCGAATCCAACATCTGATAGACGGCAACCGGCGATTGGCAAGCCAATGCTAATGTTTTCAGAAAAGCTGGACGTTGCAGCAGTTGTGTTAGATTATCGCTACCCTCGCGTTGGAACCAAACGCTGCCGCTTTGCACCTTGCTGTCGTCAGTGCTGCCCGGCGATTGTTGTTCCAGCTTAATGCCAAGCTTGATGAGCAATTGATTGAACAATTCTGGCTTAATGTAGCACAATGCACACAGCAATGCATCGAAGCTGCTCTTCAAGGGCTCATCATGGCCCAATTCGGCTATCCACTTGTAACAGGTCTCGAACAATGCGGGCGTTATTAAATTCGATACATCGGGTACCTGTTGCTGCACCTGAACTTGCCACAGAATCGAGGCGATCACTTTAACGAAACCGCTTTGTGGATTATTGCAGCAATTCTGCTTGCTGTAGTTATCATTCAGCTGCATTATCCAGTCGAGTAAAACGCGCAACTTGCTGTGCATTTGACTGGAAGAAGCAGTTACTACTTGATAGATGAGATCACACACAGCATCACTGGACAGTTTAAACACTGTAAGAATTACATTCAGTTAGTTGACCATTAAAACAAATTAATTAATATTAAACCCAGAGAATGTGACTCACTCTGAGGTGTTGTATGCCAGAGCAGAGTTCGCAGTAGCTGTAAGGTTAGCTCATGATTGTATGCACCCAATCGGATGAGAATGGTCTCCAGATGCTGTTGTGCAAGACTTGGTATCATAGGCATAATGTTTAAGAGCGAACAACACGACTCCAAGAAACCTGGATATGCAGCTGGATATGAGGCAATTAAATCCGACAGTTTGCTATCCGGCTGTAAGGCTGCAACATGGAAGCAACGCGACAGTATTCTCACCCAGCCAATACTAGTTTTGGCATAGGTATCATCCTCTTGCATTGCATCCACATCCATTGCAGACAGCGCATTGCTGGACATTGGTGGCGAGCAGGCGAGCAGAGCATCACTAAAGCTGTTTTGTTCGCGTATACCCTGCATACGATTGCCAAATATGGTTTGACCGAGCACCGCAATCTGAACTAAGCCCACATTGCCGCAATCTTTTGGCCTTTAAATAAATAACACACATTAAACATACATTATATTAGAAAGAATCTAAGCATACTTGTACAGCCTCAGAACTAGGCTTGTCGCCACCTCCGCCTTGGCTAGTTTCAAACGTATACAAGTGAGTCCAGTGGTGGCCATTGGTGGGCCCACTGGTATGGTGCCAACACCATAATCTCGTGACAATTCTAATGCTACGGCCGATGGACATGATGCCAAGCTCGATGTGTGCGGCACCAGTTGCACCTCCTTCAGTAATATGGCCGTTGGCAGTGTTATGGTCAACTCAACGTGTGTTTCGTTTGGATAGAACATATAACTCCAGGATGGGGAACGTGGTCGTCTGTGCGTTGCGCTGGGATTCGATATAAGCATTTCGGCGCTTTGAGCTGCATCATTATCCGATACGATATTGGAAAATGGCGCAAAATTTATAAGTCCATCGTACTGTGCGCCACTATTTCTTGATGTTGGCTGTGCAGTAACTGTTGTAGCTGGAGCTCCGGTGCTGGTGGTTGCCTTTTTGCATGCGTTAGCGTTGTTCGCATTATTGTTGAGCTTAAGGCGAGTATTCCGCGACATGTGCTGCATAATCATTGAAATCTAATCATTGAAAATAGATATGGGTTTTTTAAATAAATATATATATATATATAAATATTTGTTAATTGAGATCGTTTACCAGTCCTGGCTGCATGTTTATAATCGTTTTATTAAGTCGCACCAAGTTGTGACAAATGATTTGTATGCCTCCCAGCTGTGTAAATATTTGTACAGCTGCAGTTACCTCCAGCACCTTGGATATATACCAAAGGAATGGCTCTGACAGCTGCAGACGCGGCAAGGTGGCATTGCGTTGAATGGTGGCTGCAATTCAACCATCATTTCATTAATAACAAATGTGCAAAACTGTATATGGTTGGCGAACAACTTACTCTCTTCCAGATATTGACAAATAGGTGCAACGACCAGACGCGGATTTGAAGCGCTATCACTGAGCGTAACCATTAGACTGAAAACCCCATCAGCAATTGTCTGTGGATCGTCCATGCTAATGTTTGATTTGAACGAAAACAAACAGTTGGCGGAAATCATGGTGAACGTATTTGTTGTGCTCTGTGAGAGCGCTCCAAATAGTCGCTTCATTGTAGGAAATTGGCGTAATACTGTGCACATGCAAAGTTAATAATTCTTAATAATGTCGATATGCGAAAATATAGACAACAACGAACCCCAATCGGCGATGCAAGGAACTTTGCTACGATGTCCTTCTGTGTTTAATTGTTCGGCTTTGGTTTCGTCCGTCTGGCTTTGATTCGATAACTCTTCTTCCTCTGGTATTGTTACCTCCTAAAACGATATAAAAGTTATTAATAATATATATATATCATTTCATTAATGCAATAACTTACGCTCGGCTGTCTGGGCATCTCAGTAAGCACCATATGTGAGGATAATTTGAGTAAATTTATAATAACTGTATTATCGCATATGTTGGAATTCGGTTTCGTGGGATTTTCCGAGCCCAAAACATTGGCAAAGAGATTACTGAAGTTATTGCCGGCATTGTTGTTCTCATTACCGCGTTGACATTGCAATTTCTCTCCATTAGAAATATTATTGAAGACCAGGAAAGCTTCAAAACAGAGCACAAAAACAAGTTAATATGTAAATTCGATAATCAAATTGAATTGTAATACTTACAAACACTTTCGATAATCTTTAGTGCAATATTCAAATCACCCTTGTCATTGGGCATTAAAAGCAAATCACGTAGCAGCATATTCTGTGCATCGATTGGGCCCTGCTGATTGCTGATGGCGCCACCAGGCTGCACCAGCTGCAGCACCACGTGCAACAAAATGTCCTTCAGTCGTCTCTTGCACGGTATGAGGCCACCACTGCTCTCGCTCTTGCTGTGCAGCCAAAGCATCAGATCATGCAGATGTTTGCATATAGTAGGACCAGCCTGAATAACAAAATGAAATACATATGAGACACAACTCGAAAAATGAGCGGATTAAGGATAACATACACAGCGATTGGTAATGATTGAAGAACTCATGCCATAGCCTGAGAAAAATCGCAGTAGCATCTTCTCGAAGTTTTCATCGTTTACAATGACTTCGTGTATTCGCGTACAATCCGTAACATCGTCACTAATGGGCAACGAATTGCAGGCAAGGAATAGACACTGAAAACCTAAGCACCACGTGCGTAGCTTAATGTCATTGTGCCAGGCCAGAGCTAGTATAAGGCCTTGCACAGCATTGGCACCGAATGGAATTTTTGGTACATCGTTTTGGGTTAATCCGGACATGTACGGCTTATCGGAAAGTTCACAGTTGAGTGTAAGCCACATTTGCAGCACTTGCTCCAAATGCACCCATGTATCCTCATAGTGCAAGTCAGCCAGTATGGAATCGAAAACATTTTTCAGCATTATGTAGGTGTTGCGACTGCTGTAATCTGGTCCTGACCACAGCTGGGTGAGATACTCTGGCCAGGGCGCTGCTTCTGGCGGTACAGAAATGAACTCATTGGTCAGCACCTGCGGCAGCGATGAGTAAAGATCGAGTGATGTACGATTTGTTAGGCGACGCAACTGCGCCTCCACATGCAATTCAAGGCCTGCATCCAAACGAGTATCCATGGCTATGGATATGGACTTGCAAAAGAAGTTGAATGTATTCTTGCATAGCGCAATGCTCTCCTTCTTGGTAATGGGCTTGGTGCGTTCGATCATATCGATGTCGTTCATCATTTCATCGAATTCCGTGTCCTCGCATTCGATTAGTGACGGCAGGTAGTTGTATTTTACAGCTGCTAAAAAAACAATTACAATTCGATATCAAAAACTGAAGTTTGAACCAATAAAAGAACCATAACGACATGTACAATGAGTTAAACAAAGTATGCGGAAGTTGGGGCATATTTAAGAGTGAGCTGTATCCACGTTGGATATAATTCATTGAATATACTTACAAGTATACTCGCTGAAAAGGCCCCTTGTATCCTGCAAGCCATCATTGGTGGGTGTGGCATCATTATCGCCATATTGCTTGTCCGCATCCAACAGATCCTAAAAGCGTAGAGTTTGATATTACATTGAATCTTCTTCAGTCATATATAATATATATTACCTGCAGTAAACAAGTGATGGCATGCACCGCCCAGGGCTGCTGTTCGCAGGCACGGGCCTGCGCATCGGTCAATTGGTAAACGCCGAGCAGTCTTTCCCAGTCAACACGGTTGCCGGGGCCGCTGCCCAGCCCGCCCGGCCAACTGCGA
>JBANCZ010001227.1:0-23533 GCA_037040025.1 Sphaerogastrella javana | reverse complement strand
CCGATGAGTATCATCATCGGCATCGACATTGGCATCGGCATTGCCAGAGCCGAGCGAGCGTCAGGCCAAAGGCGAATCACGCGCCTGCCGAATGCCCGAGCTAGAACTCGTTGTCGTACCCTTGTGTGGGTGAGGGAGACACCCATACGCTGTGCCCGACGACTGACGAATCGAGAGCTTTTAATTTCGCTCACAATTTGAGTGAATATTCACTCGGAGTCTTGTGTCTTTGAGTGATGGTAAGCTGAGGCTTCACTCGCATGCGATGCGTAGCGGAAATGTAGGAAAGTGCTGGCATGCAGCGATCTGGGGGGAAGTTGGACCACCCCCTGCTGCACTGAGTGTGGGTGTGGGTGTGCTTATCAACCCACACATACACTCATATGTACTCACATGCATCACCACTACGGGGTGGCTTGTGTTTTGGAGTTTTAGACGTGCACACCACGTGCTGCCCCAACTCCAAAGCATTTCGGATGGAGGCGTGGGGAGTGGGTTCTGTGTTGTGGATGTAGGTGTGGGTGTGGACGGTGGGTTGTGGATTTTACGAAATGTGGGACATTGATGTTCTGATTAGCATCATTGACGTACGAGCTGCTCGCCTTTCTGTATTCAATTCGGGCTGCATTCGAGTGAGTTCCTCTTGGTCTTGGCCAACTGAAGTGAGTGGATTCTACACTATTATTATGTATTATTATCTGTCTGTTTGTCTACACTCTTGTTGTGGCATTGTTGTTATTTTTATTGGTATTGATGTCGCTTATCAGTGTGCTTATGTCCTTATCGAAAGGGTTTTATCGCTCTTCTCTGATAAACTATTGTTGAGATACCAAAGCAACAAAACCAAAAAAAGAGTTCGACTTTTCGAAAAGCATAAAGTTGGCCTTTCTCTCTCATTATGTTTTACTCTCACATGCTCTCCATTTTCACTGTGCTTCCCCCTGAGTATGTGAAATATGCAATTGTTTGGGATTACCAAAGAAGTTTTTAATAATCCTTGATAGATGCACAACAAGAACTTGGTTCTTTGATCTTAACTAAAACTGTGATCCATGAAACATATGTAAAACAATTCTACAAAGATGAGTCTTATTTTAAAGTAGACAAATATGTACAAATTTTCAAGGAAAAGTCCTCGTTTAAAGTATTTATTTCCCACCTTTCCTGAAATAAAGTATATGAATGATAATCTACAAAAGATAAAAATACCAAATTTTAAATATTGAAAAGTTTATATATTTGGAAATGTTATGAATATAAAATTTAATCTTAACTCATTATCTATTGAATGTATACAAGGTATTACCAAAGGGAATGTCTTTAAAGATAAGTCTTCATTTAAAGTATAATATTTCCTATCTTGGAATAAATAAAATATGAAATATTGAACAATTTATAAGATTAAAATGTTTCATATTTAAATTCACTCAACTTATTATACAGGGTATTACCCATACATGGACAATATACGACCAAGCAAACGCTACAATCAAGTGCACTTGGTCGCTTCCTTCGACTTTATATAGACTATACCCTTGGTTGGTTGTGTACCTTCACTCTGTTCAGTCTGCCCGCAAATGCCTCTTCAGCCAAGTGTTGCCAAATACAAATTGACAGTTAATATTTTTAAACTAGCGACCAGAAGGGAGCAGTAGGAACAGTAGGACGGAAGCGAAGACAGAGGCAGATGTGAAGGTGGAGGTGCTGCCGTTGTCGACAAGGACATTATGTAAATCATAGAATGGCAACGCGTTGGCGTTCACTGGGTACCAGACCCACCTCCACCTACACGGTACATATAACCACCCCATTTTGGCGCTCAAATCTAGCAACTGCGTTGTGGAAATAATAAACAGGAAAAAGACGTAGAGCAAACGAAGGCCAACACCCAAGCGAAAACTATATGGTACACTGTGCGTATACTGCCAGTAGTGGGTGTACGGATAGTCGTTTGATTATGGCCAGAACTTGTGCGTGTTGTGGTTGCGTTGGTACTGTCTTGGTCATCATCAGCTCGTCCTTAGTCCTTAACATATTAAACCGATCATTGTACTCGACATGCCAACTCAAACAAAAGTCAAGCAGACAGACAGACAGACAGACAATGTTAAATAGCAGAAATGCAACTGTTTTTTTTTAATTTTTTACCCATTTTTGAGAAGACTAGACTTTGTTTACTAGTTGCTGGTTATGCAAAGCGCAGGACTAAAATGAATATTAAATTCTATCGAAAGAAAGACGGTGCTTATGAATTTTACAACAGTTCCTGCTTCGAAGAAAGCATTACCTATACTCATAATGAATTATTATAATACGATTCTTGACATTTAAAATTCCATTATTAAATTTAATTACAATCTGGCAAAAAAAGTGTCTAAAATAAAAAAAGTGAATTATTTGAATTTCAAGTACAGATCTCTTTGCTTTAATCATCACTTGATGGCTTGGCCTTGCATCCTAGTAACCGCAACCGACAGTCAATCAACTGGTGCCGTCGCTGCCTTTAATGCAATCAAGAGGGTGCTCCATGTATACCCGAGCAGCATATTTAAGCAGGCCAAGAACAACATTATCAACTCGACTCGGCTCGGCTTAAGAAGCGCTTAACGCGACAAATTTAATCATGACAGGACTATAGACTGTTAGACACCGACGGGGATTTGAGTTGCTTAGCCGGGTAAAAATCTCACCCGCGGTTATTTCAAATGCTCAAAATACAACACATAATAAAATAAAATGAAGTAAAATATTATAAAAAGCATTAATAGAAGGAGGAAAAAAATAACAGTTGCCACCAGAGGCGAGCCGACCCAAGCCGAGCCAGTCTTTGCCAATCTACCACATCCTTTGCCCCAAGGCGTACCCACGCGCCCTGTCAAATGTCAACAGCAAGACGAAGGGTGTCAACAGCTGCTCCAGCTTCGCTCCTCGATTCCAAAATATTATTCCCGTTGATCACCGCAACAAGCAGCTGACACACACACACGTACATACACCAACTCATTCCCAGCATTGGGATTTTCCTATTTGGCGGGGGTCAGGCATATTTACATTTTTTTATGCCCTCAGCCCGTGTCCGATTTTTTTCTTGTTTTTATTCTATTCTCTTAAACATAATCGGTCGTTGTAATATTGACTCTATGCTGAGGGTTGCACCCATCATAGCCACCGGCTCCTTACGCCTTAACATGATATTGGGGTCAAATTGTTTGTTAAATTCATTGCCTGATTTTCAAGTGAGTTTCTATGCTTGATAACAGATTAAATTATATTGCAGTAAGTTGTAGAAATTCGCTTTAAATAATTATAGTCTTCAACTAGCTTTTAGCTGTGTTTATCTTTTTCTATTATATTAGAAAGTGCGTGATCCTGTTGCTATAATCATGCATCTCTGTCGACTCGATGGGTCGACCAAGTCATCATACTACCGCCCCTTTTACAGAGATGAACATATTCTAATTATCGAAATCTATACAGTTTGAATTTATTGAAAAATATACCTTATCGCAGATGTCTTTGCATATATTGTTATTTAGATATCAATATATCAGATCCTGTACTGCATTTAACATTCATTATTCAATATTCAGCAACAATTTTCCAATTTATAGTCAACAAATGTTTTTTTGTTAAACAAATAAATTCATACTATTCTATTCCAGAGTTTTGTGCATTTAGATCTCTAGCAAGATGTCGAATTTTGATAAAATACCTGAAGCTGATATGCTAGTGGTGTCAAAGAGTGCCCAAGATCAGCGTAGAAAAATCTTGGACTTTGTGCCACGCATTGGACTGAAGTTCGTGAATTATTCTGAAATCGAGCATATCGATAACTTCTATTTAGATTGTCAGCTCTATCGTGATTACTATCGGGATGCATACAATAGAATTCATAAACCCCATAGATTCCTCTCGCAGGGTCCGTGTGGTGCAAAGGCTGATCATACCATGGAACTACTTTTGCAGCCGGTGCGTTGGGTGCAACTGCGTCAGCCTGTGGTATTTGCCAACGAATATAAATCATACATGAATTTGGGCATCGATACAGGATTATTGTTTAGAGGGAGACATAGCAAAGACTCTTGCAAGTGTTTCAAACGTTAAGAGCGAAATAATCAAAAAAAAAAAAAAGAAAAAAAAATCAAGGTCCTTATAAACTTAAAAAAAAAATGGGAAAAAGCTGTAAATAAATGTGCTCTTAAGATGGGCTACATATATACATATTTATAAATTTTTCCATATTCTGATATCCTCTTGCTGTAAAAAATTGTCGAGTTTTTTGAGATTTTTTTATACAGATGTTTACCCAAAGACTTGAAGCATGTCGCTCGACTCGATAGAGAGAAATAATTATTATTTACACAGTGGCAACGATGCGAATTTATAGCCCACATTTGACTTAACGAGCGAACGAACGGCCTTACAAGTATCGGAGGGCTGTGGAAGAAGGCAAATGAAGGGGTCTCAGTGGAGCTTATGGCAATACGAACTCCCACAACAGTTGCTAATTGCAGTCATTAAAAAGTTGAGCAGTGTTCGCTTTACTTTCTCCTTGATGCCTTTAAAGAATGTGTGTGTGTATAAAAATAAACCCTACGCAAATAATGCACACAATCAAAGAGGCGTGGCCACGCCTTCGATAAGGCATAACATGACTCGTATCTGCTTTACAATGTTAATGTAATCAAAGTTTTTTATTTTAAACACCTTCCGCTTGATTTGTGATTATGAAAATGTTTGTGTACAGAAATCTCTCTTTGACGCCCTGGCACCTTGTAAAGGTACTCAGAAATTAGCATTTAAATTACGCGCGTAACTTTTCCGCTTCGTCCCCAACCCCGTAACGAGTTTAGTTTTGTTTTAATGCTAAGTTCAATGAAGCAGCATTAATTGGAATACCCTGGCCTGGACACTCTGACGTCCAGCGAGAGTGCCTTTGATGGCTCTCCTATAATTGTTATTGATGGCGCATTATCCAATATTCTGCAGTTTTTCAGTACTCACCTGCCGCTATCTCTGCCAAAGATTCTGTGAATGCCATTTCAGCTACCACCTAGGCCTGATTGCGGATCTTACATAAATGAGCAACAGATGTCCGTGTGGGCCGCCGCCTGGGCCTGTTTCTGATACCTGTTGCTACAGGTGGTCTCACAATTCTTGAGATTCAAGTTATTCATTACCATTTATACTCGTAACAAAGTTTTTAGACCCTGTGTTTTTATAATGTAATCCTCTATATTTACCTTATAACTGAAATATCCCACACTTCCTTTAACCATAATTCTTTATACGTTATACAACCCCAATTGAGTATTTTGATAGCAAAATACTATAACTTTACGATTTCCCAGCTTTCAGTTTTGTTAGCCAACCTATTGTGCTCTATAGGATATTCGTCGTTAAACTTCAAGGCCAAATCACACCCTGTATATCAATATTTACGCAAGCCAAATCAAAGCACTTAAAACTATTTGTGTGTCTGCACATGCAATACCCTGTAATGTCACAATAGTAAAGTAGAATACAGAGGTTTGATTTAGCCAAATACAATAATAATAATAAAAATAATAAATATCAATCTGGTATTAATATTAAGTAAACCCACTTAACGAAAACCGATAAAATATCACATTTTTAATAGAGGATTGTGTATAAAACCTTACAATTTATTATCATGCTTTATCGATAAAGTAATTCGATATTTAAAGGTAAACTATTTGTGGAATTATACATAGGTTTTCTATTTTCTAATGGAATATCAATATTAATGCACAAAAATATAATACCTTCTCATGCGAATATTATCGATTGAACGTATCGATAAATGCAATCATTCAACGATCTCTTCGATTAATATTGATTCGGTTTTATTAATACCAATTATAGAAACTATATCGAAATCATTTGTGAATGCTGCTAATACAATTTATTACAGGGTATAGCAAACAAACACCAATGCATATTTTAATTTGCGACTCTGTCAAGGGAGCACGGCAAGATAAAATGGGCGGCAGCTGTGGGTGGATGGGCGTTTTGGGTGGTTTGGCTGGTTTGCCTGGCGGCTGACTGGCGCCGCTCTGGCCGGCCCGCAAAAACCGACGCCCACCGAAACGGGCGACGAGTTTGCAGCCAGAATACAGAAAAAGACTCAGTCCTGGGGCCAGAGCCACTCGTTAATCACCCAGCACACTCATGCACACACACACACACACATACACACACTCATGAATACACACACGAAAACACATACACGTACACAAATCCAGCAACAATCTATTTACATTTGCACCAAATGTACAAATTTAGTTATCGTTTGGTTGCCCGAAGACTTAGAGAAGAAAGAGCGGGTGGGTGCAAGATTGGGAAGTGGAGAGTGGAGAGTGGTGAGTGGATAGCATGGTGTTTGGTGGGGAGTGAGCAACGTCAGACGTCACGCAAAAGTTGTTTGCTTTGACGGGAAAGTGAGAGAAAGAGAGGAGAAGCGAGTGAGAGAGAGAGAGAGAGAGCGCACTAAAGTAGGCAACGTTATCTTTTCATGCGGTTCAACACAAAAAGCAAAAATAAGCAGGGGAAGCTTTTTCAAGGGGGGAATGGAGGGCATGTTAACACACATGTTCAATGCCAATTCGAGTGAGTGTATGGGTGTGGGTGTATAAGTGTGTGTGCCTTTGTGTGTGCGTGTGTGTGTGTGTGTGTGTGTGTTGTTATGAGTTTTGTTTTTCTTGAACAAACTTTAATTGTTTTTGATTTTCCTAAGGATTCAAATGACGCTCGTCTCTATGTGTTTGCAGCATATATCATTACACTTAAGATAGATGATAATGATGTTTGTCCATGATAATGAAGATGTTGGTAATACACTGAGCGAAGGTGCATACGGATTTAACTCAACCCTTTAATACAAAGGGCTTTCCAATAAGAGGTGTTATTTTGCATAGATAACTATTTCGATAGGTGATATTTCAAGGCCCTATAAGCGTGGTCGTTATTTGCCATTGAGCTGATTATTAATGGCATATATTCTTATTATAATTATATAAAACTTCTATGATTTATTTAAAAAAATGTACATTTTCTTTCAATTATTAAACTAACACCTCTTATTGGAAAGCATTTTCTTTTCCGATTTTTGAGGGGAATAAAAAATTTCAAATAAAAAAAATTGCATGTATTTTACAGATACAATTTAAATTGTATTTTATTTATATCTACTCATATAGCTTTTATGCATTGGAATTAATTCCATGCTCATTTTCTCTCAGTGTATGCACTTGGTGCGTGTGTTCCGCTGAAGCCTTTGAATGACAGTCGACAGCAAATCAACAAAATGACTAAAGAAAACAGCGAATCCGCTCTCATGCTAATTAAATGCACATTTGTCAAGCTTCGCCAACGGCAGCAACCACTTGCCACACAATCCATGCTCCAACCAGCCCTCCCCCCCAGTTCCAGACCCAGCCCCTCCATAGATGTGGACCACTTGAAAACAATTTGCAGGCAATTGCCCAAATGTCACGTACGTCGTGTAAATGGTAAAAGCAACCTGAAGTAGGATCTATGACAAAGAGGGGCTGGCAAAGAGGCGGGGCAGGACTAATTGTTGCATGTGCAACAGTGGCTGGTGGTGCACATGTTGCACACTCCATGAGCCTACCAAGCGGCACAGTACTTTTCGCGTATGCATTTAAGATTTAAAAATGCAAAAACCAAAAGAGAGAAGAAAAATAGAAACCTCTGCATGTGGGGCATGGTCGACACTGTGTGCTCTGTCGTCTGTTTTGTGGCTCATCTGTTTGGTAAATTGAAAATTGCGCTCATTTATTGCATTATTGGGAAACGTAGAACGAACTACTACCAATTCAAATAGCCATGAAATTGCATTCGATATTCTGTCTCCACTCACAGCAGAGCATCATCGTTTGGAACTGTGGAAAATTGTTGCAACTATTTAAATGCGGTTGAAATTTAATCAGCGATTGTCATGTACTACATTTAAAATATATATTAAATTTAATTTCAATGTGGGAACATTTCAAATTTAATGAACATAAGTTACGCAATTTAATGAATCTATTCATTTGCGAACTTAACATCATTTCAAAAAGAAGAAATTAGTTTTTTAGATCCTGTTGAACTTTTAAAACTATGAACACTTAATGCAATAAGATCATAGAATATATTTGGTTTAAAAGAATGCATATTAAATACACATGCTATATATTTGCATAATATCAACTACATGATAATCAAGCACTCACTTGTATTCACATATTCACACATAACACCCATTCGAGATGGCCTCTGGGGCAGAACGTTCAATTGCTTCGATAGAGTGTAAAATGAAACCAAAAATAAATATGCATATATACATAATATATATACTATATGTATGATATAACTATATGTATTGGAACATTGGTGTGGGGTATAAATATGAACGTCATCGTTAAATTTAATTAGGCATCAAATGACCAAAGACCAAAGAGCCAAGCTAAATCAAAAGCCAAATGGCCTGTAAGCGATCCAAGCTAAACACCCGCCGAATTCCCCATGTCCCAGTTACCCTCGCTCCCTTCCCTTTTCCTCTGCCCCCTCAATCTGCTGTTGAAATGTAAAGGGAACACTTTAAAACACAATTAAAAGTCAAAGCGTCAGCGGATGAAGCTGTTGGCGGTGCCTGTAAATGGACGCCAATGGGTAACCCTCAGCGGACTTCATTTGCAAGTCATCCACGACGCCAAGGAGTCGGCGGTCGACCGTCGACGGTCGGCACAAGGAATCACTATGAAGAAGCCAGCGCCAGGGAAATATGAGCTGAACATTGGCGTGTGAGGGGGGAATTGGTAGATGCGGAGACCGGGATTCTGGGGAAGACACGACGCTCTTTTTCATAACATTTAACAATGTCATAATGAGAGAATGACATGGAAGTTAACCCTTGGCATGTTAATGAGACAATGCGACACAAATCGGATTTGCATTTTCATATACGATAATCACATGAGCCATACACTGTAAGAAAAATCCAGAGATTAAGGAAATTCAAAGAAATATTCATTAATACAAATTATATGGTAAGTATAAATATTCAAACATAAAAAATAATAATAATGAAACTTAATAACATAAAATAACAATATAATATTTTCATAGCACTTGTAGTGTTAGTATTTTTCTCAGTGTAGTATCCAAGGCTGCTTCTACTGTGGCTTTTCCAATTGTTAATGGACAATGAGTCATGGCCATAGTGGGATCTGCAGCTAAATGTATTATGCTTCCATTAGTGTAAATTTTATTACCACAAAATATTATATGACGGAAGTACAAAAAAAAACATAACAAAACAAAACAAAACAAAAAATAAAATAAAATATACACTGATAGAATGATGGAACTCCAGCAAGTACCTCAAAGATACACAACGAATTTATACAATTATGGAGAACAAATTAGTTTAGCACCACATGAGGCCTTATCCTTAGATCTTACGACTACAACTTCTAATTAGAAATGTGTACGTCTCAGAACTAAAACGTAGAATTAAGACTGGTAAAGAGAGATAGACCCAGAGCAAAAGAAAGACCGAAAGGGAGAGTGTGAATTCAATTCATTTGGCAAAAACGAAATTGCACAAACGAGCATTTCCATTACATACGCTTTTTATGATATCCACAATACCATAGAGTCCCTCTAAAAGGAAAACCAAAAATAAAATAAAGCCAACTGTTTGATTTTTTGCTTATCTTATCGCCTCGGCACATACACCTCTTATCTGAGCCCGCAGACCACGCACACAATTTTCACATACACATTTCTACATTTGCACCTTTTGTAGACTGGGCCATAAAAAGAAACTTAAACAATATGTAAACAACATGCATAAACGGGTTACATTTCACCTCAAAATGCGGGCCAATTTTCAATTAAATTGAAAACCTTAACCCAATGCAATTGGGTTCATCTAAGGGTTGACTTTGTTTTTGGGTTATACCAATGTTCATTGACTGCTAAGTGGGATTACACATTAGTTTTGATGTAGCTATATAACCATATATATATATATGTATGGTTGGGTGGTGGTGGATGGTTCGACGTATCAACAAGCACAACAGGGTCGCTGGCTGTACTCTATATGTAGACTAAGTAGATGATACTTATAGCAACAACATGACCAAATGTGCGATCCACAAATTCTATGTAACATATAGGTCGGTAAGGGAATAATTTAAAAATATCTAAAATTTATATATAAACAATATTCCTAAATATATCTATCTATTAAACATATAATATAGGCCATTTAGTAAACAAATCAAACGAAAAACTCTGGTTATCATATTAATGTATGTTTGATTGAATATCTTTCCATATTTTAGTCCTCGAAATTGTAGAAATCCAAACTTATATTACATTTACACTATAAAACATATATTCGCTTTAAAAATGGGAAAATAACTTATCTACGGCTTTATAGCATGACTTCTGTGAGCATTAAAAGGAAGACTTAAAATGTGTATAAATTTATTAGACCCTAGCGAAAGGTTTGCCTGGAACCTTTGAATCAATTGTAGGGATTCTATTATATACGATATATATAGTATATTTATATACGTATATATAGTATATTTAGCGTTTGGCAGTGATGAAAGAAAACACTTGAAATGAAATTTGTGTAGCCTGTCGGCCTTAAAGAATAGAAGAAAAGGATTCAGGCATCGGTTGACGAGGCGGGCTAATAACAGGATTAACACAATGGAGGCAAATTGAATTTGATGCCAATACATGCTTAAAGTCGCAAAGTCTAGAGAACACCACTTGCATGTTCGCTCCGGTGGCAGGAAGAGTCGCCAAACGGCGAAAGGCGACGTCGATGAGCAAACACAAAGTCCCAAACGTAATTTTCAGAAATTCATTGAACTGCGTGAGTGTGAAAAATAACAATTTAGATAAACATTGCGACGGCGTCGCGGCGACCTCCATGGGTGTCGTCGTGTCGCTGCAGCAGTTCGTGTGACACACACACACATGTCCACATTTACACCCACTCACACACACACACGCACTGAAGGAGGAGAGAGAGAGAGAGAGAACTTGTTGCCTAGACATGGGCGGCAACAAGTCGACCGACCCACCGACCGTTGACACAGAAATCATATTAATATAAATTAACGATGTGGAAAATTTAGTTTAGTAGTGAAAATGGCGACCGACCGTTGCCAGAGTCCAAATGGAGCAAGTAGAACGAAGAACGGAGCACGGAGCATAGAGCATAGACCATGGAACACTCTGTACGCTGTGTCTCACGTCGCCAGCTCATCAGTCAAACGCTCTGGCCCGCAAATCCCCGAGCACAGCATCACAACAGCTCAACAATCCGCAATCCCGTGTTGAGAAATTGTTTTGCTGTTGTTTATTTATTTTGATTTTGTTTTATTTCTTTATTTATTTATTTTTTTTTTTGGGTTGCATATTAAACGTAAGTCAGATTCGCTTTTGGTGCTGCCACTGCAGCATCAATCTCCATCTTTCTACTCTTCTCTGCCATCAACTCCTCCGCCTTCTCGATTCAATGTTTTCAATTAATTGATGCTCTATCTCTATGCACTCGGCGGCACGAGATTGTCTCTGATAACAGACGCTTGCAGTTAATAACTAACTTCCGCATAGACATAATCATAATCCGATTATAAATCCCCTACGTCATTGCTCATGTAAATATGCGCAAGTGTGTGTGTGTGTGTGGGCATCATCTGTGTGTGTGTGTGTGTTCCTGGGTGTAGGTGGTGCTGCAACTCTTCGACTGTAAGTTGATTAAGCGAACTTTTTACAACTTATGTGCACACAATTTTTTAAAGCTGATAACGCGCAAGTTGACACAAAGCATGCCCTGTAATATTTTACGCAAACTTTAATCTTGCCTCCATTGATAACATTCTAAATAAACAATACTGTGAACTTTCTAAAAAACATGTTTGAATAGTCCTATAAGAAAAACTGTACATAAGTCGAAGACTAAATGTATAGAGCTATCAAGAGTTCCTAAATTGCGTTTAAATACTTACAAAGATTGAAGAGATCATAATCTTAATAATGGAATACTTTTCCTTTAAGATTATTTTCACAACATATCTTCACAACATAATAATATGAGTTGCCATAATATGATTTCTATAACATTTCCATTAGCTTCTCTCGCATTCTTTCCATATGTAAGCTGAAGCCTTCTAGATCTATTAATCATACAAATCTTGTGCAACTAAAACATAAAATATGAATATTACATAGTCCATTGATTTAAAATTTAAACTGCAAATGGAATAATAGAATTTCAATAGAATTATGTGTACAAATCGAGCCATGCCAATTAAGAACAATTGCTTTTGATGAAAACCCTTTTAAATTTATTGGGAATATATTGTTATATAGGTTTATTGCTAAAGAAATAATATTAATTCTATTACAAAATTGTCAAAATAATATCTGGCAACAAATGACAAAATCTAAATTTGATGCAGACAGCAGCCAATGCACAGGGTATATTCTAATTGTTACAAAAACGGAAATAAAAAGGTTCTCATACTGTATTTTTTTTTTGCTGAAATTTGTAGTGTTCGGATGGAACACATTGGCCTGTGCAAGATGTTGGGTTGTTCTCGACCAGCACTGGCAAGAGTTGTCGAAGCAGCGTAAGGCGCCACTTGTCATAAGTGCCAAAATGCTGGCCAGAACTGACTGCTCTGCCCTGCGATTGTAACTGTTGATGTTGGATTGTGCATTTGTGCAGATATATGTCTATGATTAGTTGTAGAATGAATGCACTATTATTTCAGAAATTGTGGGGTCCGGGGATTTACAATGTGTGACAATAATGACAATAATGATAACTTTGCAAAGGGCATTACACTAAAAGGTTGACATTTTGATTTGAACTTGAGTTGGTAAACAGTTTCTATCTCTTGCGCTCCTGGTAGAATTCGCGTATGAGCTGACGCAGATAGCGAGACTCGTGACGACGTTCGGTAAGAGTGCGACGCAGCTGTTGGTTGGCCTGCAGCAGTTCCTGTTCCTCGCCAAGCACATGCTCCATTTCGATTTTCTTCTTCTGGCGGTAGCGTGTGGCCGCATTCTTGTTCTGCTCCTTTTTCCTAATCTTGCGATCCTCGACGCCACGTCCGTAGGTGCGAGTACGCTTCTTGGTGGCAGAACTGCTGCTGCTACACTTGGATGTTATTTGCTCCTCGCTGATGGTATGAGCTGGTGAGCTACTGACGCTCTCCGGCAGCCATTCTTCGTCCGCATCGGCAATGCTGCTGCCGGCAGCGCTGGTATCGCCATTGCTGCTGCTGCTACTGCCCAGCAATGATGACGCTTGCGATTCGCAGTCATCATTCAGCTGCTGCCAGTTGGTGGGCAACTGCAGCTCCTGAGCACGCATATTGACAATATCATCAACTAGCTGAATTTCACGAGCGATCTCACTGCCACTTGCCCAGTTGTTGAAATTGAATGCTGCTGCACCAGCGGCTACAGCTGTTGGGCTAGCTGCCACTGCATCCGTGACGTACGATTGCTGTACAAAGAGAAATTCACATATTAATTGACTTCAACAATATAAATTGCGTAACTACATACCAGCTTAAGCTCCTCCTTGACAATCTCCAGCTGCTGTTGTTGTTGGCCATCGAACTGTGGTGGTGACTGCGGTGGCGTCAGCTGCTGTAGCGTAAACGAGGAGTCCACTTGCTGGAAATCATCAGTGGCTGCGGCCAATTGGACTTTGGTTATGGGTAGAACGGCCTGCGACACAACATCGAGTTGCTGGGGGAAACTAGTTGTCTCATACTCGATATAGTGCGGCGCCTTTTGGTCGAGTAGGCACTCTGTAAATGATTAATTGAGTACAAGCATTTCATTAATAACTACAATTGTAAAATACTGTAATATTATGCTATAAACTTGTTATGATCTCCACACTCAACACTATATGTGGGATTTATATAACACCAAATGGTTTGTGATATCCTAGAACCATCAAATGCCAACTGATTCAAATATATTTGTGAAAGTTTTATTCTATGGAACTGTTTAAGCAGCGACCTTGCGCAACAATTTCCACTTAAATCGATCTATAAATCTATACTATATTTAAGTATATATATCAAGTAGTATACAGTTTAACCCAAATCACAACCTATACCAATCAGACAGTGGTTAGTTTCCAATCGAATGCAGTACTTTAGCGACAACAGATGCTGACAATAACAATAACAACAATAAAAACAACATCTGTGATTTAGCATTAGAACCTATAGTAGTAGTTGTTGTTGTTGTTGATTATTTATGTTGTTGTTCTACATATTCAATTGAAACTAATTTCCATCGGAATGAAGGACGCCTGGACCGTTCTGTCAGTCAGTCTGTGTAGGGTATACACATATATAAATACATATGCATATATACCCTATAGCGCATAGATAGAGCAATTATTTGCATATTGATTGTGGCACATTTACAGCCAGAGCCTCTGATTGTTTTGTGGCAATTCAATTTATTGATTCTTACGCTGAGAACAGCGAATCGAAGACGACAAATATTGAAATTAGTTGTTGAAGATTTGCTTTGCTTTTCGTCTTTTCTTTTCTTTTCTTTTCTTTCCTTTGCGTTGCTTTGCTTTTGATTATTTTGTTGCTCTTGTCTGTCGCTTGAGTTTCGTTTCAATTGAGCAGCAACAAAAAAAAAGAAAGAAAAAAATAAAACCAATGCAAATCAAATAAAAACCCACACACAAATCGCAGCTGCTGCTAGCCATCGCAGAGGTTATCAGTGGTGCTGCCTCCTGCCCGGCTGCACAGTTGCCAAGTGCAGTTCTCTGATAGAATATAGCGGATCAGTGTTGAGAAGAGTGCGGGGAGCATGAGCTGCATTTCGTTATTGACCTTCGCACCTGCCACCTGCCATAGAGAACAGTTGGCACATTATTAAACACCTTGGTCTGGTCTGATCTGATCTGGTCTGGGGTTGTCTCCTCTATTAGCATAACATGTTTCACACTTGACGCCACAAGATCTCAATTGAAAATTGATTGTAACTGCAACTGCACTCAATGCAATTAATATTAGAAAGAAAAAGCAAAAAGCAAAAGTCTGGTTTGGTTTTATAACACCCAACAGATCTTAAGTACTTGGTTATGGGTTTGCTGAGCCTACAACAACTTCTCAGTCATTATATCCATATGTGGAATTAGTTCTATATATGAAATATTATTCATTTGATATGGAAAATTTGAAAGTTACTTTGTAGCTTATTACAGATTTATGTAAATCACATAGGCTCAACAAACAATGTAAAGATAGACAATTATTTACATGAAATGATAGAACTAGTTAATTGCTTATGCATTCGACTGCTTTGTCAATTGCCTATATCAAGGGTTCAACGACCTGCTAACGTATTACTTAAATATTCCACGTTTTTAACCTGTTCAACTAATTATTTCCATAGGAACTAAACAATTTGATATGCGAAAAGTAAACAATAATATTTCCTGTTAATTTTACATTGATTTTCCACATTCTTCCATATTAATTGCCCTAAATAATACTTTTATTATGATTGAGTTACGATCTAATCTGTTCAAAACCAATCGATTATTCAAATTCAAATATATATTCAGTGATCATCTTTAAAGCTGAAACAAATCAGATAAAGGAATAAAACTAAACAAGTGTCAAACTAAATCCATCGTTATAGTAGTATATATAGTCTAGTCTATATCTATACTCCCTTCACATTTTGTCCCACTTATTGTTCTGGAAACTACGCAATTTGCAGTTACAACAATGCAGGCCTGTAGTACAACTATATATATACAAAAAACAAAATCAGAATTCAGAAATCAGAATTCAGAATTCAGAGATTAATGTAAATATACAAAGTTGCCATTGTGCATAACAAGTGGAACGATTAGAGTGAGAGACTATAGACAAGCAATGCCATTTCATTTCGCACTATCGTTAGATGTATATATATAAACATATATACATCATATATGTATATATATGATGTTTTTAAAAAGTAATATATTAATATTTAATGGGGGCATGATTAAAAACAACCTTGGTGTTTTACAGCCTTAGAATAAGTACAGCTCGGCTGTTTGCCTAGAAAAACTGCAACATGTAACTCACATAGAGGTAACCAGGAAAATGTTTAACAATCTCCATAGAAAATGTTAATCAACATGCATAGATTACATATTTAGATTAGGTCAAGGTCAGAGCCTCACAGACCATTCAAATTTGATTCGTAGTCAAACAAACACGGAAAAAACTAAGCTTATCAATTAGAATATAAAGATTTCTTCAACATGCAAATGTTTGCTGAATTCTATCAATATTTCGCATGGGTGTTCTAGACATATCAAATGCAAATCATATTTTTTAATACTCAACAGAAAGCGAGTCGATCTTTGCAAATAAAATGAAGTACACTTATGATAAACCCGCCTGACCGGAATGTCATCTTTTATTTAACCACAGACAGCATACCGAATCTGAAACTCAAACTAAACAAACATGAGTTTACTAAATGAAAACGGAAAAAAAAAATAACAAAAAAAAATCTGGAACTGTATATTCCTTATCGCAATGTAAATTTCCCACATCCCATATTGTATCTGGAAACAGGGAAAATTTTTACAAAACATGTATGATTATAATAATGAAATAGGCTATACCTTAATTGATTCATTAGATTCATATTTATAAGACTGCGGGAACTTCTGATCAAGATAAATATATTTATTTATACCATATATGTTTGTATAATCTGTAATTATTAAATGGAACACTATGCGAATTTAGGACTCTCTGTCTCTCTCTATATATATATTTACAACATTTTCATTATAATTTTCAAGGCAACACATTCCACAACATACCAGAATTTCAAGCTTTCGTTTGTATAAATATCATAGAGAGTTTGTTGATTAGAGTCCGATATATATATATATGTTATGATTGTATGAGTATGGTGATTATGTAATTGGGTAAATAATTGATATAGGTATACATACTAACCATAGGCTTGTTGCATAAATATATAGCTGCTCATAATTGCGGCAGCAGCGACTCAGATTCAGAAAGTTTAGCTCAAATTTCAAGAAAAAAATGTGCGGGAAACGAAGGAAAACACAAAAACAGAAACAAACGAAAAAAGGCAAAGAGAATGTCAAAGCAAAAGACAAAGAGAATGGCAATACGAGAGGGAAGGTGGGACGTGAAAGAAAACACGAATATATGTAAATATACGCTAAAAGCGTGCTCAAACAGTAAAACCTAACATAAAATGTATAAAAAAAGAGTGTGTAAAAAACTTGAAATTAATTGCTATATTAACGAGATGCGCCTATAAAAATATTATTATTATTATGAATATATATTAATGTTTATACATATATATATATATATATTTGAAAACATTTACTAAACAATATTTGCAACAGAGAATCGAACAGGTGGAGGAACCTGCTGTTAAATATAATCACAGCGAATTTTGAACGGGTATTAAACCTTTGTCTCCGGTTAATCAGAACAATAATAATAATAATAAAATAATAACAAAAAATAAAACAAATAAATCACACACACACACACGAAAATCGAAGAAACTTGGTATGTATATGTATGTATGTGTTAAAGTTTTAAAGAGAAAAGTGAAACAGGAGCGATTCTGTATTCTGGAATTGAATATGGTTCTTCTGGTCAACTGCTGCCGCAAATAGCACAGTGTGGGGCGTGGTTTTGGCAGCTGTAATTAGCGGGTAGCGTGGGCGTGGCTAACTAGTTGTAGCCGTTTAGCGTCGCTTCACCAACTTTTGCGAATTGATCACAATTTCACGGTTCCACATATAACGGTATCCACAGTGTGGTATCATGCTCACAAAGTCCTGTGCGCTCACAATCGAATTCTGGCCAAAATATTGCTCCAGTTTATGTACAGTTCAACAAATATGACAGACAGCGCGACACACAACCGACCGATATCCCAATATATATATGTAATTATTCGATGATGCTGCAGTAGGGATTCCTTTCGCTCGGTAGCTACATAGAATTCGATGGCCTTAAACGCACACGTTTCGTTATATTTGGCGCCGTTGCGAATGGCTTGATATTAAAGCGGAACTGGAGCGAACGGTTTGGCAGTCACAGTGCAGTGCAGTTTGAAAGCAACTGCTTGCTTTGATTTATTCGCTAACCAATAAACCAATTCAAATCAATTATGATATATTCAACGTTATTTTCCGTTTCGAACTTTTTGCGCGTTTCGAAAACGCCAAAACGTGTGTCTTGAGTCTTCTTGTTGTTGTTGTTGCTATTGTTGTTTTTTATTTGTTATTATTTGTCTGTTTTATTTTTTTATTTGCTTGAAGGCAGTTTCTTTGTTTTCCAGTTTTGCTGTAGTTGTTGTTTTATTGCTGTTGCTTTTGCTGTTGTTGAGGTTTTTGTTGTTGTTTTTTGTATTCGCGAAATGAAATCAAAGCTGAACTTTTTTCTGTTTTGCTTTGAGCCGAGCGAACGCGTCAGAGTAACAAGTTGTACTGAGCATTTTTCGCAGAGCTCACACGCTTTTTGCCCTGGTCTCAAGCCATCGCATGGAAGAAAGACTCAACGAACAACGGGCGAAAGAGTATGAGTCTCTCTCTCTCTCTCTCTCTCTCTCTCTCTCTTCATTTGTGTGCGGGAGCCCTGCAATAAGATCACTCACTCTCTGTGAATGTTGCGAGAGTATAACGAGCTCAGCTCATATCAATAACCGAACAACAGAGACAGCAAAGCAAATCAAATCGTATCGGAAACGACTTGGCAGTGGACTACAGACGACAGACGACAGACTACAGACTACAGACAATCGACAATCGACATCATTCAGAAATTGTTGTTTGGCTATGTAACGTACAAGAAGGTGCAATATAATCCGATAATTAACAAAAGACCCAAAACAAACAATAAAAGAAAGCTTTTTTTCTCACACAAACTACACAAACTACAAGGAAAGAAAAATTGGAGTTGTGGGTATTCGATAGTATTTTGGAAGATTTTCGATAAAACGAAATTTCATCTAATAGTAAAAATAATAATCGTTTTTTTACCAAGTGCATTTGTATGATAATACGCCTCATTAATTTCATTTAAATTATATTTAAAATGTTCGTATTTCATTTATGAATGTCAAAAGTGAACAGATTCTAATAAGTTAAACCACTGTTCGCTCTCGTTTTAGCGTGGGTTTAATTCTGCATACATTGAATATTGTTCGATTGCAAATTATCAATATTGTTTTCATTTCAGTTTTTATTATTATTATATATATTATATAAAGAGTAACCGAACAGGTCTACCAACGGTTAATCCCCCCGCCATACCACTTATAAAGTATTGATAGGCATTCAAATAATTAGCTCCATGTAGTATCAATTGCATATTTATAAGAAATGAAATCAAGATTCCGGGGAGGAAAAGGTGACGTTCATTGAACTCGACTCACAGCGAGTGCAATTGGACATTCTAAAATTGATCGTTGTTGCTATGTCTTTAATTGATTCTAAGGAGTTATCTATTTGAATTATAGGTAAATTAACTAAAGTTTATTAATATATAGTATATATTTCTTGCTTGATAAGCCGTGCATAATGCAAGACAGCTGCAGAGTTCAATGACAGCGTCCTATATAGACTGCGGCTCTCTCCCAATCTGAATCTCTTTCTCTTGCTCTCACTCTCCAGTGAGATGAAAGCTGCTTTTATACACATACAGATACTTAACATATATATGTAATATTAATGTTAAATCGAGCCTGTCAGACGGCAGCCCAGCCCTAAAAAGAAGTCAAACAGCTGCTAAAATGGGGGGCACGTCTCGAAAGAGAAAAGCTAAATTTAAAACAAAGAAATTTCCTTTCTGCACAAATTTAAAGCGCCTCGATGAAACAGTTTATTACAATGTAAAACTTCAATATATAATGTAAGAAACAATTGAAATGGTTCATTGATCTGCCAGCTAATAAATCCTTGAACCTACGTCTCGATCTATTGGCGAAAGGTCTCAGTTCAGTGGAAGTTTCTGGTTCACTTTTTTTACCCGTTGACCTTCAGTTTAATTGAACAGAAATTGAATTGTGGGCTTGAATTCTTTGAGAAAGAAAACTTGCAAAGCAAGACAGCAAAACTGTAGCAAAAGAACAGTGTTAAGGTCTCAGAAAATCTATATCTATAGTATTGTAATTTATTAAATATACTACTATACAGAGCTCACAGAATCGAACAGTTGCTAAGCCGAACCGAACTATACGTGACCATTTAGGCTAACATTCACGCATACCGCAAATTCCAAAAACTCAACTAAAAAACTTAACTTTATATATATATATATATGACTCTTTTTATAGCGAACACGTTTATAAACAACAATTACGTTGCAGACAATGCCAGACACGATAAAATCAATTCAAAATCGACCAGACCAAAAAGCTACTGAAATTAAACAAGAAAAAACATCAAACAAACGGGTTTCTGTTTAACTGCAGTCTAACACCTCACCTATTATTATCTGATGATGCGTGTTATTAACTATTCATTAATTTATAAATATTCGTATAAACGTATTCAAAGACATACGATTAGTTTGTTGAACTATTTGAAATGAGTATAATATTCGAATGGATTTAGAATTTTCCTATGGAAACCTTCAAGACGATACATAACATAATTTATGTCAAAATTATTTTGAAAAAATTTCCTACTATCGTTTTCCGTTGCGCCTAAACCTTTATAACAGGTTTATTAAATATATTCAAACCTTTTCAATAATATTAAAAAAAAAACATGCTGAAGCTGTTCAACGAGATCAGCTTGTCTACATCTGCCAGACGTTCAAAGTTCAACTGCGTTTCAAAATGTTTGATTTTGATTTTGCTGCATAACATTTTCAAATGATTAAACAAAAGAAACTGGAGACTATATAGAAATATATCTATCTATCATTCCATTTGACGTTCGCCAAAATGGTTTGACTAATTCAAACATTTCTTGATAAGGACAAGCCTTTTCGAAATGATACTACATAAAACAAAATTGATCTATAAATAAGTAAACATATGACTAACATATTGCCAGAACAACTATGAGTTGGGTTAAGTATTTCTACGAAATATTGAAACCATTTGCAATATTGATTAAATGAAATTGTTTTAAACTTGATACATTCTATGAATTGAGTCCAGGTAAATATTTTTACCCACTCGCAATAACATTAAACAATATACAGAATAAGGCTAAGGATTATTCAAAAAATCCAGCTAAACTTTAAAATTATTTAAAACTTCCACAGAATTCCAATGAATTACAATCTTTTAAAGCGCGTTATGTTCCCCTATATAAAACAATTTTCTTTAAAAATTGCAGCACTTGCCTTCATCCTTAAGGTTAAGGAACTCCACAACCAAATCTTCATCGGCCGGCAGCTCCATAGAGGCAGCATCCTCCAAACTGTCCATTTCCTCAGCGCTCAGAATAGTAATGCCTGCAAATACCGTAAAATAATTAACAAAATGTATGGAATTTGATGGTAAAAATCTATGTAATCCTGTCAGACATGTCGGTATGCGTTGCACTAACCATTTGCAAAGTTATCATCATATAGAAAAGTGGCTACTGTTGGCTCATCAATGGCAAACAGCTCGCTGGCCATAGCCGTTGGCGGCGAAGCTGGCTCCAGCTTGAGGTCCCAATACTCCCTGGGCAAATCCAAACTTTCCATTGTCAATAATATGTTGTTCTTGTACATAACTTATTAAATCAAAAGCGAAATCGGAAGATGAATCAAAACTTGATAAGTAAATAGAATCCGGTCCTAAGAATGTGATGAACGCTGGTTGTTGTTCCTGGGTATGTTGTTGTGAGGACGCCATGGTGGCACTGTTTGGGTAAATGCAAAAACAGAAGATATGATTAAAATAAATTTAATTACATGGCACTATTTAATTGACCTGCACTGTGCTATATGCAGTGTTCTATTGATATACAAATTTTGCAATTCATCGATTCATTGCACATGCACATAAACAAGCCAATTCCCTTGTAAGAGGCGAGGTTGACTGGAACGCCAGACAGACTGATAAGCTCCCATCCTCACCAAGGCACAATCCTATGACACCTTTTAGGCTATTATGAAATTGATGAAGGATCTCAAAAGGTTTCAGCGCGCTTGGTAACGACCAGTCACGTTCGATAGATAACATTTTATTATATTTTGGGCGATATCCCTTTAAGTATGAGAACTCATATCACCCCTCACACTCTAAAATGTTTCATGTTATCAACAAAATACACGCGCACATTCCATAAATAATATCACTCACACACACACACACACGCACACACAGGTACGCTAGCTGCGCAGTTGACGTCGTCAGCTATTTTGGCGCTGCTCATTTGCATGTGAGTGAACGCAGAGAGAATTGCCATAGATGCAATTAATAACAGAGTAGAAGGGAGATAGAACGAGATCAAAACGTAGAGTGGATGATTCATTGAGCATTGCACGTGCTGCCGCAGGGGTTGGGGGCAAGCGTAAAGCCGAAACGTTACTCAATACACGGCATTATTGCATCAGCCAATTCAGCGTCTCCAGCTGTTGGTAAGTTGTGGCATGCCTCAACAAAAATGGCAATATTTTTGCCACGTTACCATGATTCGGCAGAAATGACACAAAAGCACATTGCTACACACACACACTCACACATATACGCACACAAACACACAATGAAGTGCAACGCTTTTGCAGGTGTTGCGTGTGTGTGTGTGTGTGTGAAATTGCGAAATACATATATGCAGAGAAAACAAATGTGTATTATTTACATTATTTGCTATACTTACAATTTGTTTGTTAACATTTTCATAACTTGGTGTGTTGGGGCACTAGAAGTGCTTGTTGTTTTGCTTGCGCGCAATTTACAGATCCATTTTTATGTCCATATAAATGCAAAAAACTTGATTGAAAATAATTGAACCTTTTTGCGTCTCATTTGGAACGATACTGAGGCAAGCCAATTTCATTCGATATGTAACTGTTGCTGTAATCGATAGATCGCATAAGCAACAGGGTTGTGTTCATATCGTTTCGTTGTGTGTTACAGCACTTAGCTTTGGTCATGCTGAAAGTACACATCTGACGCTCACGCGTTTCGTTCATATTTAGTGCGTCTCACTGTTTTTGTGGTCGCAAAGGCAAATTAATTAATATGAGTGCTTAAAGTACAATTAAACTACGTGGAAACGCACGCTTGCGCGCTAAAAAAAACCAACTAGGGTATCGTGTACTCGTAATACATGTGCACAAACAGACGCGCCCCCTTTTTTTCGTGCAATGCGCGTGTTTGTGTGCGTGAAATGTGTGTAAAAACAGAGGGCAAAAGTGCACGCAGACAAAAAAAAAAAACAAATAGGGGCAAGAAATGAAGCGTATGAAGCAAA